>SKCR01013984.1:0-77451 GCA_019454045.1 Zanthoxylum bungeanum | reverse complement strand
ATCGCAACTGCATCTCCCCAGATTTCAGCCGTCTACTTCTCGTCAGCACCTGCAACGAATTGCAAATATGAATAGGACAAGCAGAATCCGAAATCCAATTAGATATCATAGCTTAAAGCCAATGAGATATCGATAATTGGAAAAATAAAAGTACCTGATGTCGATGCTCTTTCCTTCCTTATTTATGCGAGATAGTCCGGGCAGTTTTGTTTCCAATGCCTGACTTTCTGACAGTAGTGGCATTTGTCTTCAGAAGCTCTCTTGGGCTTCGCCATCTTACCTTGTGGAGGAATATTGAATCCCTTCTTTTTCTTTCATTTTGTCTTCTTCCCATTCGTCTTGGATTAGGAAGAAGCGGAAAATAAAATGGGTTTCGGAAGGCGAGTCGGAACTCCCTTCCTCAAATCTTCCTCTGCTGTGAGAAGCATCATATGCAAATCACGGTAAGAACAATGATCATATTCATGTTGAAGTACATTTACAAACTGGCGATATGACACCGAGAGCGAACCAAAAATGACACTAAGACCTAGAGTTTCATTGAGAGGGAAATCCTGGCGCCTCAACTACTCGATCAAATCGATCAAGTGAAGCACATGCGGGTTCAAAGTCTGCCCCTCATCAAGTTTAGAATGGAACAGTTCCATCGAAACTCTATGAACCACGACATGTTTCTGGTTCATGAACGATTCACGAAGTTGTGTCATCATGTTATATGCATCATGCATCTCAAAATAAGTCGTCTTAAGCTCAGAAGAAAGAGAACTCGGGATGAATGATTTAACCCTTAAATCATCATCCTTTCATCTCTGGAAAGTCTCATGTTCTTCTGGAGATGCATCTAGTGATATAGCAAGCGGTGATGGACCTTCCAAAATATATCTCAGCTTCTCAGAATTGAGGACAATCCTCAAATCCATATCTTAATCCGTAAAGTTCTCAGCGCCTTTTAGCTTGTTCGTATCAAGCATACAAGCAAAAGGATTGGTTGGAGGTGCCGCCATCGTAAATCTATCAAATAGACAACGAATCAACGGTAAGCAAATAAACAAATAAAAGATAAAACAGTTTCATAATATATCAAAAAAGTATTAACTAGATCATGGATTTTTAATCTAAAAATGCCTCTCCCACTATTTCATGCAAAACTGTAATCCCCAAACAGAATACAATACATGAGATAATCAAATCATAACATAATAGTGAAATGTGGGCCCCATGAATATATTTCAGCTCACAGCTTTGGCACGTTCTCGCCTACGTATGTTCGTTAGGTAGACAACTCATTGTCAATCACTCAATAGTGACTCATGGGTTTTTAGTCCTGGTCGTTTCCCGTCGTGACAGCTTTGGCACGTTCACAAGGAGACATACCAAGGTTAAACTTGTCAATGATAAATTCAAGTTACTTGCGAAACCCTGACAGCTTTGGCACGTTCAGGATTCCGCTTTCGCTTGAATTCATCTAATATCAGATATATCCCGTACAGATAAATTCCTACCGGCTATATCCTCACAACTTTGGCACATTCTCAAATATAGACGCAGAAAATTTATCGATAAGCGGTATTGACAAGACGGACCAATTAATATGCATCAAATACATATTAAATTAAAAACCTTATTTTTCAAATAGGGATTTTTTCGCAAAAGATGCTTTTACTTTATTTAATCAAATTAAATAAACACATGCATGCATAAAGTCAAGATTAAAGCCAGCATTGAATTTTAAAGGCATAATCATATATCGGGTGTCCAGAACCAGACTCGCTCTGATACCATTTTTGTTGGGGTTTTATACAGAATTACAAGGTTAGCGCAGCGGAACGCAGAAAACCAATTTTTCGATTTCAAAAATTTTTCTTGTATTAATTAATTAAATATATTTATGTAATTAACCAATACTTAAAATCTGAAATTTCAACTCAAGAAATCATATTTCTTTTAAATGTCGATTTACCCCAAACTTTTACAAATTAATCATTTTGGTCCTTAAAATTTCAAATACATATTTAATTGATTCCAAATCAATCTAAAAATAATTTATACATGTCTAATACATGAATTTATAATTTGCAACAAAATCCAGAAACTTTTTCAGAATTACCGAAACTGTCAAATTTTTTCATTAATTACAATTTGGCCCCAAATGTTTAAAACACATTAAGATCAAATCCAATCAATCCCAAATTTAATATACATCAAATATACATCAAATTATATTACATATATGAAAAGCCCCAAAATTGGATTAGGTTTAGAACCCTAATTTCACAAATTACTCCAATTTCTCAATTTACATTAAATTGAATTAATTCAACACTTTAATCATTCAATTACCACACCAATCAAGTCTCACCATCATGAATTTACTCAAGAACAATTCTAGGTTAATTATGAATGGATAATCAACTCTAGAATGACAACTTTGATTACAAATTAATCTTATAAGCTTTATTACACTAATAAGCTTATAAATTAAACATACATGCTAATAACATCTAACAAGCTTTAAACACAATCAATTACAAAATCAAAGAGTAGAGACATCACTTAGCAACACAAATTGAAGCTAAGATTCATTGAAATAATTTTCATGTAGAAGAAAAAAGTGAAATTACTTACAAAATTCAAATTTTGCTTTGATTTTCCTTTCTTTCTTCAACAAATGCTCTCGACTCTCTTTTGTAAAATATTGTGAAACTTGTCTAAGTGTGAAATGTGAAACAAAATAATTTTGTTATATCATTTCCAACTTGGCCGAATTTTTGCTTCCAAAAATAAATAACAATTATCTTATTTTTGTTCAAATTCTATTAGTCCACATTTTAGCTTTAGTAAAGTAACACTTTAACTTTAATAAAGTGATCAAAATTTGTTCCAATAATAACAAGCCATTTCCTAAAGAAATCATTATAAGAGATATTTAATTTATTAATTCATTTAATTATTTAACAATTAAATAATTAAATAATAAATATAAATATCTTAAATATATGTATTATATTTACATTAATATCTCAAATACATATATTAATTATATATGTTAAATATCACAATTTGATATTTAATTAATGTGTATTTAATAAAATCAAGTATTAAATACAAATACAAATTAATTCGGAAATGACTGTTAGGTCCCGATTGCATGTATTTTTCGTTTAACCGTTAAACAAGTTATAAATAATCAGTACTATTCATAATATTTTCCCTAGTGCTCTACGAGTATATTTCATTAGTGAGACTCTCTAGATTCAGGCATATCCGTCACGAAATCAAATTTCTTGTCCATAATTCACCCACCTATAAATTATGACGGATACAGATAAACTCACTTAATCATACAGGTCAAGGTCACTGTATACGTATAATCCCTCTGTCACAGGTATCCGGATTATTCCAGAGATATAGATACAAATGTCAAATCTTTATAGATATAATCACGTCGACGTTTCTATTAGCAATCCCTCAAAAAACACTTAGAACTGATTTCTAAAGTGTACCCGGGCCCATGGATTTAACAGATTACTAATTTCATATTGAATACCTATGCTCTGTACACAGAGCTGACAGATCATATCTTGATACACACATGATATCATGAGCATCAGTCCACACTCAACGAATATGTGAAGGTATGATCTAGATAGATCGGTGACGTGACTGTCATCTAAGTGTGGAGGATAACTCATATATCCACATTGGTATCTCAAGTCAAAGAATCAATATGCTCACTCAACCCGAGAAGATTCTTATTGACGTTGGTGTAACATCCATTAAGAATATTTGGTGAGTCATTTAGTGTTTATCCGCTATAAACATCTACACGTCTATATGAGTCTCCAAGATTCATGGTCCACTTAGAAACCATCGGAATCTAAGATTCTAATATACGACATGTACCAGTATCAATGGGTTTACTTTACTGACCAAGTAGTGTAAACCTTGACCGGGAACTTTCTAATAATGACAACGTCATGATATAACTCAATGTCAGTTGCGACATTTTGCAACAGTATCATAACTAATCATTCTAAGGTCAGTTACGTCTTTACCATATTAAAGAAGAAGTTATATAAAAGAAATTGTTCATTTTATTCATAATAAAATGTTACATAAGTATTTACAAGGAAATACATAATAAAATTGGCGCTCAAAGCACCAACCCTAACAACTTGTTCTTTGTAAATAGTTGTTGCATATTTTAAAATGACTAGTAGTGTCATTAACGAATAGATAAACATTAAGAAAATATTCAATTAAGTAAATAACTTAGAACATTATTATATGATATTTTATCACTTAAGTATTGGATGTTTATTCCATATGGTAAAGGATGGTCTGATACTAGATCACACACATATCCTTATCCATTTAACAAATATTGTATTTGGGAAGGTGATTAAATCTCATTTAACCAATGATTGTCATTGGACCATAAAATTTATTAAACTGATACATTTGATGTATCTACTTTAATAAGTTGTAAATTGCTTAAGGTAGTTTTATTTACTTCGTAACTTGGTCTATGAATCGTCATGACTTAGTTACGTGTTTCTGATGAAACGCTGATAGAATATTTTGACTGGTTCAAAGATATTCCATCTGAAGTTTTGAAAATTGTATCTTTAAAATTCATCGTGAGTCTTTGAATTGTTCAAAGATGTTTGATATGATCAAACATATGAATTTATGGCAATTTATTCTAAAGTTATTTGAAGAATATAATTCTTACATCAATATCATTCTTCCACGATTCCATACTGATGGAATTGGTTAGTGGAAGAAATCAAATCTTATGTGATTTGATTCATTTTATATTGAGAGTTACCTAATTAGTTTCAATACTCTTGGGGATATGCTCCAGTAACATTAATTCATCATTTTAATTAATGTTCCATTAGTTTCTACAGTTACATATATGATGTGTATAAGTAGAAAATTTGAATCTTGAAATGTTTGAGATTTGAATCTATCTTTTGTATAATGGTTATATAATTGATATTACTTGCGCTGCGGAGCTACGAGTAGAAGTTTATCATTTATTTTATTTAATAGAATATTGTATTCTATTTGATAGAATATCTTTCTACGATCTCGAGTAATAAAATTATTTATTACTTAGTGTGTAACATTGGATGTTGACTATTGTAAAAAAGACTTGACTTATTGAAGTCAAATACGGTGATAAACTATAAATGGAACTACATAATTAATAAGATGAAAATACCCTTTTATTACTTCCAAATAAGTGTAATAGGATGTCAGAATCATTTGCAAAGTATTTTATGCTTAATGGTTCTGTTATTTTCTTATCGAAGAAATTTATCATATAACTTATAGTGGGAATGATATTTGATATCAATTCCGAAAATTAACATTAAACCATAGATCTAAGATTGTTCATAACTTACTACGATCAAGTTTGGAACTTGATTGAGCTTTCATTATGAATCGTTCATAAAATGTGCAAATGGTTTACGCAGCAAAAGCACATTGAGCTTATTAAAGGTTTGACCTTTATAGTATGACAGTGAGAAAAGTTATACTCAGTAATCTATTATAGATTCTAAGGAAATTTGTCTCTAGTCGCACTGATTGAATAATTTAAGATTTGTTAGTTAATGATGATATTAAATTGTACATTTTAGCTAAAGAATATAAAGTGGCGTTTCTGAATGGTTTCTTCAGATAAGAGATCCATTGTGATTTCTTAGTTTGAAGAGTCCATTTTTGGAATGGCCCTGGAGTTTGTATTATGCTAAGGTTACAATTTAGTATATTAGCTTATAGAGCCTATTGTAGACTCAGATGAACTTTCTGGAAATTTGTATTTTCTAATTTTGATATCAGTCAGATTGTCTGATTTTATCAAAGCATATAGAATACATATGAGATATGATCTAATTATGGACATAGTGAGACTATCTGTGTGACAGTTAGTATAACAGTTTGACAATAGTGTGTCTAATGTATATAATATTCATCTTTCGTAAAGGATGATTCCTTTGTCGAAAGAGAAATTTATTAGAATGTCTAGTCAATTTTATGCATCATAGGATGATGGCATAATGAATACTATATTAAGTATGATTAGAGATATCAATTTAATCGTAATTATTACGAGTTATTTTGATATCCTCTAGACCATAAGATGGGTCTTGAAACATGTTCTTTATTATATTTGAGATATTAAGAATGAGTTTCTTATTAATGGAGAATAAATCTGCAACCATTAGGGTATTATTAGTTGTAAGTCTAGTTATGACGTTAGACAATCTACGTCATAAAGAGTCACAAAAGATGCAGTGAGAGTGTCACGGATAATTCTACTGTATGAGTGGACTTAGTTGCAACTTATGAAGTATTGACTTATGAAGTTGCATAGTGACCTCATAGATTAGAAGTTTGTTATTAGTGTTGTGTTTGTGGTTGTCTACATAGTATTTTGGATTTGATCCGTAAATACTTAGACAACTTAGAAGCTGAAGCATAATGTTGATATGGCATCTAAGTCATATTGATGTAGAACTTAGTTTCTACAAAAATATAAATGATGCTTGCTAAGGAAAATGATTGTGTTTGTTGGACAAACTCAATATGTCATAGCGGGCTTACTTTTTGTTACCTATCTCTTGAGCGCTAGGTGAGTTCTTGAGGGCCATGCGTATGTGATACACATTGGGATGTGTATATCATATCATGGAATGACACTAGAGCAAGTGAGAGAAATTGTTAGGGTTGGTGCTCTGAGCGCCAATCCGGATCATATTTATGTCCAATTCATGAATACGAGCAATACATTTTTCCATAATATTACTAATTTAAATGGTAGCACCTCTTGTCTTTTATATACGTATTCGATCTAATTTCGATTAGATTGAAACTAAATCTGGTTTAGTGATATGTATATATATTAGACAAAGACCCCATGATTTACAACGTATTGCGCTGTTACGACATAGCTTGTAATTGACATTGGGAAGTGTCACTATAAGTTGTATATCCTTAAATTCAGTTCCTGGTCAAGATTTACTGACACGGGTCGGTCAGTAAAATCCGCTGAGACCAGTACATGTCATATATCAGACTTGGTCAGATGGTTTATCCCAATGAACCATGAGTCTTGGGAGACTCGTATAGACGTGTAGGGTTTATTTGATAAACATTAAACGACTCATTGAAGATTTCCTAATAGATGGTACACCAACGTCAATAGGAATCTTCTCGGGTTGAGTAGCATAGTGATTCTTTGACTTGAGATACCATTGTGGATATATGAGTTATCCTCCACACTTAGATGGCAGTCACGTCACCGATCTATTTAGATCAGACCTCCATCTATTCGTTGGGTGTGGACTGATCGGTGCGTAATCACACGCGTATAAAGCAAGCACACGTATCGTTCAAGTAGTATAAAAAGTATCGATCCCATGAGGACTTAAAACCTTTTGTTATCAATTTATGAATTTAAATGTTTACAAGTATCTAATGGATTGATTGTTTGATTGGGTGGTGACTTTAAAATTAAAACAAATGAATAAATTGCTTGAAAGTAGATTGAAGAAAATTCAAATTTATAAAACTATCCAGGGTTGTGAATCCTTCCAATATCTTTTTAAAAGATGAATTGGTTATTTTACGTTTGTGTAATATATTGGTTATTAACCTGGAACACGAAATTATGTAAAAGCCTCTTCCGATGGTCATATACAAATACCCATTATAACCCAATTAATCATATTTCTATGTTAACCAAGTTATATGAATTCATTAAGATTAAGTTCCAATTATGGCTACCCCCGCCCGACAGGTATATTCATATCCTGTAAGAAAATCTATTAAAGGGTTATCTATCCTCAAGGAAGATCGTGAGTTATTGAGTCTAAGGTCTTTAACCTAAAATCTCTTTTCCAAGTTCATTTTAATTTTACCATTTCAATTTTATTAATGGCCGGTTAATAAAAAGCATTAGGATTAAGGCTCAATAAATAAACTTTTATATTACCCAAACTGTAATTTAACCCCTTATAAACCGGTGATATTGGATTTCATCAAAACCCCAGATAACTGGCTTAGTTACGACACATAACTAGGGCTGGTAAAAACTTAAATAAAAGAAAAGACATAAAGTAAATGCTAGAAATTAAATTACTGGAAATTAAATGCTGGAAATTAAATTACTGGAAAGTAAATTACTAGAAAGTAAATGCTGAAAGTAAATAAAGTAAAAGTACAATAAAGAAAATGCTGAGGTAAAAAGATCCACTTTTATTACTACTATTTTAGATATCTCCTTTAGTATAATATATTAACTTTAGGTGACAATTACCAACCAGCCATATAGGCGGTATTCTGATTAAGTCAAATTAATAATTAATTACCAACCGACCAACCAGGCTGTATCCATGCTTAGTCAGGTTAAAACCAATTTATAATTAATTACCAACCAACCAATATGGCGGTATACTCGTTAAGTCAGATTTTAAATAGTTATTATATTATAATTATGGGAGATTAATCTAAATAGTAATAATAAAAGCTTTACCTTTTACCCCAGCAATGAGGAGTTACCTCCTCATTGCTTGAAAAGTAAAAAATGAAAAAGTAAATAAAGGAAAATATTATGCGTAAAAGTAAATTACGGAAAGTAAAAACTGAAAAGTAAAGAAAAGAAAGTGTGAAAGCAGAAATTAATTACTGAAAGCTGTAAATAAACAAACAAGATACAATATTCTTAGTTATTCTTAAGGAATTTCAAAGAAGAAAGTATGCATTGACAAATGAAATGGCTTAGTATTTATAGGCAAAATTTTGCCTCCCCCAAATCCATTATTAATTGCTCCACTAATTGCTCCACCAAATCCTCCACTAATTGCTATCATGTTCGGTGGAAGTTTGACTATTTTGTTTTTTTTTTTGTTTTTTTTGTTTTTTTTTTTGCTTTGAAAATGACTTTAATAATTATACATAACACACTTCTGGATGTTTCATCAATTTCGGTCATGAACTCTTCAGAATTCGAAATTATTTTGTTTTTAAAAGTTGTACATCTTTGGGTCTTCTTTAATCTGAAACTTGAATCAGCTGAATCCGATATCGGAGTAAAACGTTATGTCCAAAATACGACAATTGCGTAAAACTGAAATTTCCGAAATTGTACTTCGTTAGAACGCCTTTTCAAGTTTCCAATCTCCAAAATTAATATATCAAGTTCAATTTTTACCTTTATTTGACCCACATTTCATCCTAAATGATTTCATTGAGTCCCAATATTATTTTATCTGCAAAATAAACTAAAACACATCAAAACGTTCATCGAACCCGAGAAACTAAACAAAATATTAAGTAAAATGGGCGATAAATATTGATATATTTACCGCTCATCATACCCCCAAACCTAACATTTGGCTAGTCCTCGAGCAAAAAAATAAAATAAAATACAAGAAAAAATTAAAATTAATCTAAGCCAATTTCATAGGGATCACGGTTGCATTTAGCGTATGCAACAAGCCTTTAAACCCCTAGGTGTCCCTAGTAGACGAGTTGTAGTCTCGTGAGGGCTTACAGCAACGATACCCACAAATGTTTTACAAAAGTAAAAAGATAATAAAACTAATGCACACAAAAGCAAAAAGACAAGAGAAATTAGAATAAAGAAGTTAGTGACTAAACAGATGAAACTTCTAATACAAGTCAATAGTTATTTTATTTTTTTTTAAATTACCGAATAAGTAAATTCTCCGATTATTTTTAGTATTCTCCATATACACAGTCAACAAAATATTAATTAACTCATTTTGCCCACAATAGTCACGAGTGTAGTTGAGAAGAGAGTAATATTTTTGTCCTAAAGTTTTATCAGAATTCACACCTTTTTTAAGCAGTGGAATAATTTTTTTGATTTTTTTGATTTTTTTTATTTATATACAATATCTTCCATCTATATAGCGAGCTTTGGGCCAGTGACTCCCAAACTAGTTGGTTTTAGGACACTAGGTGTTAAGATACCCCTACGGACTTAATTACTCAGACTTCAGATATATATATATATATATTATATATATATATATATATATATATATATATATATATTGCAACATCTTTGATCATGTAGTAAGCTTTGGGCCAGTGACTCCCAAACCAGTTGGTTTTAGGGCACTAGGTGTTAAAACACTCTTACAAACTTAATAACTCGGATCTCAGACCTTTTTTTTTTACTCCATCACTTTTTATAGATGCTTCCTTCAATTAAACTAGAGCACTGAATATTACAAACTTTTCAATTACAGCTCATGTCTATATGTTACCATGTATGCTGATAATAGTAATACCTGTCAACTGAGCATATGAAGATTCATTTTAGTCAATATTATGGAGAATTCACAAATTAAATAATTTAAAAGGAAATAAACAAAAATTAACTTGTTCCGAAATAGGTTGAGATACGTCTCAGGAATGAAAATTCCTTACACAGCTATCTCACACCAATTTCACCTGATTAATCAAATAAAAACACAAAAATACAAAATATTTTTTTTGGTTTTTGTAAAAATTTTCAATTTTTTTGGCTTTTTCGAAAATTTTTGACTAAAAATAAAATAAGATACAATTTAACTATTCTCCTCCCCCAAACCTAAATGAGATATTGTCCCCAATGTCTTAAACAGTAGAATAAGATTTTAGAAAACCGTACCTGGTTAGCTGAAATTCTATAGCTAAATGAAAAGTTAAAGGTTAAGATCCAAATTTATCCGACGCCTCTTACCACGCTCATTATCAGACCAGTTTATCTTGGAAAGAATGGGGTCAATTTGAGGTTCAAAGGCTAAGATTTGGTCAATTAAATCTGGGGCAGTTCTGGCAGTAAAGAGGATTTCTTTTACAGGCTTTGACACGAACCCATTTCTCCGGGCATCATCACGAAACACACAAAGAAAATCATAAAATCCATCAACATTGTACAGTCCAAGCGGTTTCTGGTGTATGTTCAAGTTTGGCCAAGATAGTACTGTAAAAATTTCCTCCATTGTGCACAAGCCTCCTAGCAAAGCAATAAAAGCATCAGCACAGTTAATCATTTCTACCAGTCGTTCAGACATACCTGGCACGATTAGTTCATCGCTGTTTGATGATCCAATAAGATTCGCCTCTACCAAGGGTTTTGGGATGATTCCCAAGACTTGACTGCCTCCATCTTGTACAGCCTTTAAAACGATCCCCATTAGTCCAAGATTGCCACCGCCATATACTAAGTGCATATTCCTTGCAGCAATGACTCGACCCAATTCTTGTGCCGCTGTTACGTATTCTAGTTTAACATGAACACTGGTACCGTAAAACACACAGATGTTTTCAACCCGTCTTCTTGAAGTAGCTTCCATTTTTATCTGCATGCCTTCAAAGGTGCAATGTTGAGTTGAATTTATAAAACCTGAAAAGGGTGAGTAATAATAGCACAAGTATCTTCCAAATGACGATTAGTAGCAAAATAGTAAATTGTGAAAGGTCAAAAAGTAGCCTGGATCCTGTCGGAGAAAATAACAAAACAAATCATAATTATTAGGAAAAGACAAAGAGATATAATATTTACAATAATGTAACGGCTTGAATGACGTCTATGCGTCAGGGACAAGCTTCCCATCCAATTTTCTTATAAATTGGCAAATAGGGTCTTTTAGAGTCAGATTCCAGAGACTTAATTGTTGTCTTTCTTTTCGGAATTGTGTATATAACATCTGAATTTCATGATATACATATCCACTGGGATGCGTCTCAAGAGTTTTGGATATGTCATCCAAAGACTCCTTACTCAAGCCATCCCTAATGAAATTAATCTTATCTTCACGGTTATCAGACATCATTCCCAAAGAACGAAAATGTGTATTACATGTCATACGAGCATATTATAACAAACACCCATTCTTTTAGCTCTTCTCTTTTTAGCATAGGTGCTTCTTCCTACACCAGGCAGATGTCAAATAAAAAAGTCAGAAGACTCACCTGCCAATCGGACCAGTGCTTCAATAATCTAACGAATGTTAGTAGGAATACCTTTGATCATCAGCAGTCTCATCCGTTCCAAGCGAGCTTTGTAAACTTTCATCAGAGAGTTTTGAGGGAGAGAAGGAAATTGTTTGTGAAGTTTTACGAGAACTTCTTCCATCCTGAAATGATTTAACCTGCAAAAACTAAACACAAAAAATTAAAACACACCAAATCTGAATATATGCACAAATTGCTTGGGTTGCCTCCCAGCTAGCGATAAATTTAACGTCGTCAGCTAGACATAACTACCCGAACGTTATGCTGGATCTGAAAGTGTGACACTTTCTTTTTGTTACTCAATTGATTCTCCCCAGTAGTGCTTGACACGCTTGTTTTTAACCTTGAATGTTTTGTTGGAGTTGGGATCATGCAACTCAATGGCTCTATCTAGTAAAACCTTGGTGATTAAGATGGACCTAACCACCGTGATTTTGGCTTCCATGGGAAAAGTTTCAAGCTTGACTTGTTTAACAGTATCCTCTGCCCTGGTTCCAGTTGTATGCGCACTAACTTCTTATCATGTCTCTTCTTGGCCTTTTCTTTGTATAATTTGGCATTCTCAAAATGCTGTATGTGAAATTCCTCCATTTCATTGAGTTGGTGGAACTGTTCCTGCAGGTTGTGGATCAAGATTCAACTTCTTCAGTGCCCAGTACACCTTGTGTTCAAGCTCAACTGGCAGATGGCATGCTTTCCCGAACACCATTTGATATGGGGACATACCAATGGTGTCTTGTAAGCTATCTGGTAGGCCCATAATGTGTCATCCAATTTTTCAGACCAGTCCTTCCTTGTTGATCCAACGGTTCTCTCCAAGATTCTTTTGATCTCCATGTTTGAAACTTCAACTTGCCTGTTTGACTGTGGATGGTAAGTTGTGGTAACTTTATGAGTAACTCCATATTTGGATAGTGGTGCATCGAAGTATCTGTTGTAGAAATCTGCCACCATCGCTGATAATCATCTGAGGTTCTCCGAAGCAAGTGAAAATATTCTTTTTAAGGAACTTGATCACCACATTTGAATCATTGGATGGTAGTGCAATTGCTTCAACCCATTTGGAGACGTAATCTATGGCAACCAGTATGTACAGATTTCCAAATGATGGAACAAAGGGTCCCATAAAATCAATACCCCACACATTGAATATCTCCACTTCCAGAATATTTTACAGAGGTCCTTAATTTCTCCTGAAAATATTTCCCATTCTCTGGCACATGTCACATTGAAGAGCAAATAGATAAACATCTTTAAAAAGAGTTGGCCAGAACAAACCTGATTGTAGGACTTTGGCTGCAGTTTTGTTTTCACTGAAGTGTCCGCCATATGGTGATGAATGACAGTGTTGCAAGACACTGTTGACCTCCTCCTGTGGAACACACCATCTTAATAATTCATCAGCACAGCATTTGAACAGGTACGGCTCATCCCAGACATAGTGTTTGACTTCTTTGAAGAACTTCTTTCGTTGCTGAGTTGTCCATTCCAACAGCCATTTTCCTGACACTATGTAGTTTACATAGTCAGCATAACAAGAGACATCATGTTGTTTCATGGCAATAACTGTTCATCTGGAAAAGTTTTCTTTGATTATCAGTTCTTTGCCGGCTGTTTCTCCATTCTCGAGCCTCGATAAATGATTGCCATTTGGTTTTCTGTCCATTTCCTGTCTCTGATATCCACATCGAATTCTTACAGAAGAAGTATCCAACGGATCAATCTGGGCTTGACATCTTTCTTCGCGATCAGATACTTGATTTCCGAATTATCTATGTAGACCACTACCTTGGGACCCAACAGATAAGATCGGAATTTGTCAAAAGCGAACACAACTGCAAGCAACTCTTTTTCAGTGGTTGTTTAGTTGAGTTGAGCTTCATTCAGAGTTCTTCTGGAGTAGTAAATTGCATGGAAAATCTTTTCTTTGTGTTGTCCCAAAACTGCACCTACAGTAGAATCACTAGCATCGCACATCATCTCAAATGGAAGGGTCCAGTCCGGTGCTACTATGATGAGGGCAGAGACCAGCTTCTGTTTTAGGATCTCAAAGGCTTCCTGACATTCTTTGGTGAAGTTGAAAGGCACATCTTTCTCCAGAAGATTGCAAAGAGGTTTTGCAATTTTTGAGAAGTCTTTGATAACTCTCATGTAAAAGCCAGCATGTCCGAGAAAACTCCGAATCCCTTTGACTGATGTGGGTGGAGGTAGTTTTTCAATTGTTTCGATCTTTGCTTTGTCTACCTCGATTCACTTTTATGAGATCCGATATCCAAGAACGATGCATTTCTGTACCATGAAGTGGCATTTCTCCCAATTGAGTACCAAGTTGGTATCTTCGCATCTTTGTAACACCCGTTCCAAATTTTGCAAGCAGTGGTCGAAAGAATCTCCAAACACAAAGAAGTCATCCATAAAAACCTCCATACTCTGTTCCAGCATGTCTGAGAAGATGGCCATCATGCAACGTTGGAATGTGGCAGAAGCATTACATAGTCCAAATTGCATTCTACGGAAAGCAAAAGTACCATACGGACATGTAAAGGTGGTTTTCTCCTGATCTTCTAGGGCGATGGCAATCTGATTGTACCCCAAATATCCATCCAAAAAGCAATAGTACTCATGTCCCACCAGTCTGTCTAGCATCTGGTCAATGAATGGCAGCAGAAAATGGTCTTTCCTCGTTGCTTTGTTCAGTTTCTGGTAGTCCATGCATACTCTTCATCCAGTCACCATCCTTGTTGGAATCAGCTCGTTCTTTTCATTTGTGACTACAGTAATTCCTCATTTCTTGGTACACACTGCATAGAACTCACCCAACTGCTGTCTGAGATGGGGTAGATGATGCCAGAATCCAACTATTTGATGATTTCTTTCTTCACGACCTCCTTCATGATTGGATTGAGTCTCGTTGATGCTCCACTGTGGGTTTGTACTCATCGTTCATCAGAATCTTGTGCATGCAAAATGATGGACTAATACCTTGAATGTCTGCTATAGTCCAGCCAATGGCTCTCTTTTGTTCTCGTAACACTCTCAGTAACTTTTCTTCCTGCTCCAATGTTAGCAAAGAAGAAATACTAACAGGTAATTCAGAAGAGTTTCCAAGAAATGCATACCTGAGATGACTCGATAATAGCTTCAGCTCCAGCTGCGGTGGTTCTTCAATCGAAGGCTTGAGTCGTTCCTTCTTTGGTAGTTCCAGACTTTCCACTTGTGGTGTTGATTTGAATCGAAATGGCTTGTCAAGATAGTTGATACATTCCAGAATTTCAGCATCTAACTCGCTGTCAGTCATATTAGTGATGCAAACTTCAAGTTTGTCCATGGGAATTGTATCAGTATCCTGAATGATACTATCAACAACATCAATTCTGAAACATTCTTCCTCTTTTTCATCACTCGGGAATTTCATGGCTTTGAAAACATTAAAGGTAACTTCTTGGTCCTGCACTTTCATAGTTAGTTCTCCTTTTTACACATCAATCACAGTTCGACCTGTAGCCAACAATGGTCTCCCAAGGATGATAGGAACATCTTTGTCTTCTTCCATGTCAAGGATAATGAAATATGCTGGGAGAATGATTTTGTTGACTTTGACCAGCACATCTTCAACAACACCTCTCGGAAATACGAGCGTTCGATCAGCAAGTTGCAGAGAGACTAAGGTAGGCATTGCTTCTCCAATTTGCAGTTTCCTGTAAATAGAAAAAGGCATCAAATTAACACTTGCACCTAAATCACATAAAGCTTTACCGATATAATGTTCTCCAATGGTGCAAGAAACAGTGAAACTGCCAGGATCTTTCAACTTCGGGTGAAGTTTCCTCTGAATAATTGCACTACATTCTTCTGTCAATGCTACTGTCTCGTAATCTCTCAATCTCCGCTTTCATGAAAGAATATCTTTCATGAATTTGACATAGCTGGGCATTTCTTCCAACGCTTCGAATGGAATGTTGATGTGTAACTTTTTGAACACCTCCAAGAATCGAGCAAACTGCTTGTCTAGTTTGTTTTTCTGGAGACGTTGTGGAAAATGTGGAGGTGTAGTGAATTTTTCTTGATCTTTTTCCTTTGCTTCTTTTTTCCTCTATCTGTGGAACTGCATCTTTAGGGACCTCTTCAATTGTTGCCTTGACTCCAACATTTTTATTGATTTCAGTACCGTTTTTTAAAATGATGGGATGACACTGCTCATTCCTCATATTCATTGGATTTGGTTCTGTGTTGCTAGGAAGGTTACCTGGCGGTCTGTAACTATGAGCATTGGCCAGTTGTCCAATTTGATTCTCAAATGCTTTAATAGAAGCAGATTGACTTTGAATTAATGATGCATGGGATTGAAATAAAGCATCATACCTAGCTGCTTGAGAGTCATGTTTTGCTTCTATCTTTTTCAAATGAGTCAACATTTCTACTTTTCATGTTTCATTTGCCTGCTTCTGGCCTTTGTTTTGTTGTTGGAATACGGGTGGTGGGTTGTTCATTTGCCCTGAATTATTACTCTATGCAAAATTGGGATGATTCCTCCACTCTGGGTTTTAGGTGTTGGAATATGGATTGTTCCCATGTCTGTTGAAATTGTGACATAATTCACCGTTTCTTTATGTTGGTTTGGCTCTGATGTTCATCCATATGGTGAACTTGTGGTTTCAGCAATGTTTACAACTTGTGCGCTGAGTGTTTCCAGGTATTTGCACATCTGATCCAACTTAGTATTCACTACTGAGTTGGCTCTAACTTATATATTCCTGCAATTCTCTGGATCATGCTTCTTTCTGTTGGCCATAAGGAATTGTTGTTAGCCATTTCTTCGATTAAGTCACAGGCTTGATCTTCTCCTTTTGCCATCAAAGCTCCTCCAGCAGCAACATCAATTGTGGTTATCATTAGTCCAGAAAGTCCATTATAGAAAGTTTGGACTTAAAGCCACTTTGGAATCTCATGGTGAGGACATTTCCGGAGCAAATCGTTGTACCTTTCCCAAGCTTCGTAGAGAGTTTCCGAGTCAAGTTGTACAAAGGATGTGATGTCATTTCGCAGTTTTGCTATTCTGGCTGGTGGAAAATACTTTGCAAGGAATTTGGTGGCTAGAGTGTTCAAGTTGTGATGGAACCTGCTGGTAGTGAATGTAGGCAAGCTTTTGCTCTGTCTTTCAAGGAATATGGAAAAACTCGAAGTCTCATTACTTCTTCTGATGCCCTGTTGTAATTGAAAGTACCGCAAACTTCCAGGAAGTTGCTGATGTGGGCATTAGGATCTTCAGTTGCATTCCCCCCAAACTGTACTGACTGCCGAATCATCTGAATGCATGTTTTGATGTCACACGTATTTGCTGGTAAGGGAGGAAGTACAATACATGAAATGAGGCCGTCAACCACTGGAATGGTTCTGTCTCGAATGGGAATTGGTGGTGCAACTTCTAAAGGTTAAGGTTCCATGTTAACGATTACTTCTTGGCCTTCTCGCCTTTCCATTCTCAACTATTTGATGGTTCTTTCAATCTTTGGGTCAAGCAGGCGAAGTTCAAAGCTTCTGGTTCGTCTCATGTAGTGTCTGAGAACCTGAAACACAAGAAAATAGAAACAATAAGTAAAAAGAATTTAGATACAGGTAAAGGTAAGGTATTAAGCTCAAAATTAATAGTGAAAGATAAATAAGTCCCCGGCAACGGCGCCAAAAACTTGATTGGTGCGTAATCACACGCGTATAACGCAAGCGCACGTATCGTTCAAGTAGTATAAAAGTATCGATCCCACGAGGACTTAAAACCTTTTATTATCAATTTATGAAGTTAAATATTTACAAGTATCTAATGGATTGATTGTTTGATTGGGTGGTGACTTTAAAATTAAAACAAGTGAATAAATTGGTTGAAAGTAGATTGAAGAAAATTCAAATTTATAAAACTATCCAGGGTTGTGAATCTTTCCAATATCTTTTTAAAAGATGAAGTGGTTATTTTACGTTTTTATAATATATTGGTTTATTAACCTGGAACACGAAATTATGTAAAAGCCTCTTCCGATGGTCAAATACAAATACCCAATATAACCCAATTAATCATATTTCTATGTTAACCAAGTTATCTGAATTCATTAAGATTAAGTTTCAATTATGGCTACCCCCGCCCGACAGGTATATTCCTATCTTGTAAGGAAATCTATTAAAAGGTTATCTATCCTCAAGGAAGATCGTGGGCTATTGAGTCTAAGGTCTTTAACCTAAAATCTCTTTTCCAAGTTCATTTTAAGTTTACCAGTTAAATTTTATTAATGGCCAGTTAATAAAAAGCAATAGGATTAAGGCTCAATAAATAAACCTTTATATTACCCAAACTGTAATTTAACACCTTATAAACCGGTGATATTGGATTTCATCACAACCCCAGATAACTGGCTTAGTTACGACACATAACTATGGCTGGTAAAAACTTAAATAAAAGAAAAGACATAAAGTAAATGCTGGAAATTAAATTATTGGAAAGTAAATGCTGGAAATTAAATTACTGGAAAGTAAATGCTGAAAGTAAATAAAGTAAAAGTACAATAAAGAAAATTCTGAGGTAAAATGATCCACTTTTATTACTACTATTTTAGATATCTCCCTTAATATAATATATTAACTTTCCGTGATAATTACCAACCAGCCATATAGGCGGTATTCTGATTAAGTCAAATTAATAATTAATTACCAACCGACCAACCAGGCGGTATCCATGCTTAGTCAGGTTAAAACCAATTTATAATAAATTACCAACCGACCAATATGGCGGTATCCTCGTTAAGTCAGATTTAAATAGTTATTATATTATAATTGTTGGTTTCCTCTAAGGTTCCCAAGATCATAAATCAAGCATGAAACAAGTGTAAATACAACCATAGGAGGTGCGGAAAGACTCACAATGATCGGTAGAGATGCGGTGTGGAACAAAACGTAATGCCCTCTCCAAGCTCGGCAGTGGGCTGCGCAAAGGGTGGACTGCTCGGCAGTGGGTGGATCTCCTCCATGAAGAATCGGCCATGGACTTCATTAAAGCTCCAAGCTTTATGATAGTCTTCCATGCTCACGAACTCACTGCCTTATCACCTTGGTATGCCTGTTAGAGTGTGATAGCACCTTGATCTTGCAACAAAATCAAGTTTTAACCTTCTCTATCACTCACGGTTTTTGCAGAAAAAACAGAAGGAAGAAGAGGTCTTGAGACCGTGAGAAGACCATTTTGGCTCCCAAAAACGCATCCAGGAGAAAGAGAGGGAAAAAGAAAAAGTTGTAATAGGTTTGTATATTTTCCAAAAATTAATAAACCATTTACCTTTATTCAATTTCAAAAAGCAAAGCATTTAATGCTTTCTTTCATTTCACATCAACTCACATCAATCAATCAAATGTCACATCACTCAAAGTGACATGTGATTTGACACTTGATGTGACTTGTGATTTGACGCTTAATTGACGTGCCGCACTCGAATTCGAAATGCGAATGCGCTCGCAAATAATCTCGGGCTCGGGTTCGCTAATTCCAAATTAACGAATTTTCCGTTGCGACGCAATTAAACAATTACGCCTAGCGAAATCACTATTCACGTCGCTAACAAATTAATTCTAAATTAACTCGTTCGCCCGAATTAAAATCTAATTTCAATTCGCGCGTCGAAATCCAATTTCGTATAATATATCAAATATATTATTTTATCGATTAATTCCAAATTAATCGTTCTCTCTCTTTAATTGATATTTTATCCCAGATAAAATATGTCCGTAATTAATCCCAGATTAATTTTCTCTCTCATTAAATTAATCCCAGATTAATTAAAGTGCGAGTCATACGTCATCGGTGAATCTTCGGGAAGCGACCCATGAGATCCCCGGATATGTTGGCAGTGAATCGGGTCGTCGGACTATCCGAAACGTGAGTACCTCGTACTACGTTTACACTGATTCACAAGACAAGGTTGGCTTCTAGCAAAGATACCCAATTCTCCAGAAACATGCTTACAGGAATAAGCGATCTATATCAGGCGTAGTATACGTGGTAGTGCGTATTTCGATCCAGTATCGAATGATCACGTGCTAGGCTTGGGGTTGGAATCGTGTCTGCCTCGTACGAAGCACATTTGTTTCATCTGATCAAATCAGTTTGAGTCTATTGTTTGTCATGTTATACGTGTGAGATTTATTTATATTCTAAATATAAATTCTGTCGTTCACATCTAATGTGTTTATCTAGATATCATATTTATATAATAAAACAACTTAGTGTTTAGAATATAAAGGTATATCCGCAACAGATTATACACTGATATGGAGATAATATATCTAGTCAAACTAGTTACATTATGACAGTTCCTAATTTACGTACATACCCAAAGGGTAGTTCCTAAACTTAGGTATCTACGGTTAAAACAGCGACTTTTGTCCCGTTTTCAATTCGCAGATTAATCTCAATAGAAGTTAGTATCCTGCTCACAGCAGATTCTGAACATCAATATATATTTTATGTATCACACTAAGTATCTAAAATCTAATTTTAATACTAGTAGTGAACATAATTATGACAGACATATTTGAAGTCAGAGCCTTGCTCGTCTTCAATTCCTTCTTGGGATATGTCTTTTTATCTTCCTAGAAGATTACAATGATTTTGCCTTTGCCCTTTTCCACACTCCAGAAGCCTTTGGCCAAGCCTTGGCCTTCTAGAATATCGAAGTAAGGTGCGCCTTGCGCTACTTGCCTAATTGCAAACTTTGACTTTGTCCTTGAGAACAGTCATTAACTCTCCAGAGTTTATTATTGCAATATTTACTTCTAAAATCTAAGTATAGATTTATGAAGATTCTTCAATTTCAATATCATACTTTAAGAATCTAATCCTTAGTTCTGATAAAGAAATTAAGGAGTCTATATGACAAGTATAATGGATTAAGCACTTAAGTTATCATTACACGAATATTCCAAATATCATGTTCCACTTATTTGCTTAACTCCAGGCTTAGGCCTAATATGTATTTTATCAAATAAAGTAACTTATTAGTTTCCAGGACCATCCTGAAACTTTATTCCAATTTGAAAATTATAGTCGTTTAAATACATTTTCACCCAGGATTATGTTTTAAACACTAATCTTTCATTTATCTTGATTCTAATAGTCCAACTATTTAATCAACGATTTTTGGTACTATGTATTATATTGATTATTATAGTCCAACTATATAATCAAATATAATTTAAATTAATTAACCTCAATTACATTGATTACTATAATCCAATTATAAAATCAACTGTAAATTGAAATTAATTAATTCAAATATATTGATTACTAATCCAATTATATAATCAACTATAATACAGTCCAAATGCTTTAATTAAAACAACAATTTAAATATTAGTCCAACTAACATTTAATTGATTTGACGAATGATATTGTTTGAGCGCGTATGGCGAGTAATTGAACGAATATTGCAAATTCAATTCTTGCCTCCCACTATTTTTCGGCGAGCCTCCAACCCTCTTTCGAGTACTCGGGAAACCGTGTTTCCTAGTAGGCTAGGATCCCATTAAATATCACACAATCTTGACTTTGGCCAACAAATTATATGATAATTAACTAGGTAGATCTCTAAGATCGATTGGATCCAATCCAATTCCTAGATCCGGTAGGGGGACATCCAAGTCCGAAATATATATCTTATATATGCCAATACATCCAATGTATTACCTAACATTTTTCCTCTGAATCAACTAAGCATTGGCTTTGGCACAACAAACTTAGTGATCCCAGTCAAGCGCGACCCATTGACCATGGAAAGCTTCGTAATCAATGTCGATGGACAAGAAGTGGTCTTGACTTTGGCCAACAAACCACAACTTGGACAAGACACTGACATGGAACAAAACCTTCGTGATTCAAACACATCTCGACATACAAAGGCATTGACTTTGGCCAACAAACCAATGTCGTCTTAGATCTTGAGTGAGAATCACTCAATGGAAGGAAAAACGCTTAATATAAAGCGAGGGTTTTTCGCGTGCAAATTGGCAACCAATTTATTATCTTTGTTAAGGTCTCATCATCATACACCTTAAACATGCATTCTAAACACATAATAAAGCGCATATGTAAAATAATAATGATATGCGGATGGATACTTTACACATTGATCCTAGATCAAATCTCTCCATTTCTCTCTCCTGCTAGCACATGTATTACTTCTACCCGTTACACTACACTTCTAAAGAAACCTCATTTACATTGAGGGGAATAGGTGAGAAGAGAATACAAAGAAATAAAAGGTGATAAGGCTGGACACGCAGGTCCAATTAATAAATCAAATTTATTACAATTTCCAAAATTGCCCCACCCATCTAATATCCATCTGATATAAATTATTCATGCATCGCAACCATGTATTCACACAAGCATGTTATCAATCAATCGAATCAAATTAATTAATCTGATAATTAGTGATCATCCAATGTTCAAACAACGATTTGATTTTTGTTCGAGTCAAACTCGTTTTGCGAATAAGTACTCAAAGTACGAATTCTCGAATTAAATTAAATTACATAATTAAATCCAATTTAATACGCATTTAATTCTAATTCACTATTTAATTCCAAATTAAATATTACACTTTATAAAATAAACCTTTACGACTTAAATTCCAAATTTAATCGTTACGGGTCTCAAAGTCCGATTAATATCCAATATTAATTTAATTAAAGTCCAATGGGCTTTTAATTAATTTCTTCAAGGCATGGACTTTTGGTCAACTCAGGTCAAACCGAATAACCAAAATCCAATCCGGGAGTTACCCCATAAGCCCAGAAATCAATTTAGGCCCATTAGGCCCAATTAAACTTTAAAGGTTCATTAGTCGCATTTGGGCCTTTTGAAAGCGGTTTTGGGCCCAATTGGATCCAACCAATTTCGCCTAAACCCAACTTTCTACAACAAAGCCCAATAAGCCCAATAACAACTTTAAAAGCCCAAATCCAATTTAAGGCCCAATTTAATTAAATTACAAAATCCAATTTCTCAATTCAATTAAATTAAAGTGTATAGCATTATTAATTACCCAAATCAATATTTCCAAAACACCAAATTTGTACAATTAATCATGCTTATCATCATCAATTAGTGTCCAACACATTTTGATCAAAATCAAACCCAATTAACATGCATATATGTCTCGGCCAAATGGGAAAATTATGCCAAAATCAAATTCAATCCAATTAAACCCAATCAAACATAAAAGCAATATCCCCAAATGATTCTAACTTATCCAATGAATCATAAAATCAAAATTCCAAGACAATTTAGGGTTCCAAATTTTCGGCCATGCCTCCAAAATTGGGGAAAATTGTTCCAAACTTTTTTTCATAAATTGATCCAATCAATCATCAATTCAACAACATTTAAGTATACTAATTCATCCAATTTCATTAAATCATGCCCAAATTCGTTTTGCCCAATTTTAACCCTAAAATTAATTTCATGCTTTCAAAGGCTCAAGATACCATTGTTGGTTTCCTCTAAGGTTCCCAAGATCATAAATCAAGCATAAAACAAGTGTAAATACAATCATAGGAGGTGCGGAAAGACTCACAATGATCGGTAGAGATGCGGTGTGGAACAAAACGTACTGCCCTCTCCAAGCTCGGCAGTGGGCTGCGCAAAGGGTGGACTGCTCGGCAGTGGGTGGATCTCCTCCATGAAGAATCGGCCATGGACTCCATTAAAGCTCCAAGCTTTATGATATTCTTCCATGCTCACGAACTCACTGCCCTATCACATTGGTATGCCTCCTAGAGTGTGCTAGCACCTTGATCTTGCAACAAAATCAAGTCTTAACCTTCTCCATCACTCACGGTTTTTGCAGAAAAAAACAGAAGGAAGAAGAGGTCTTGAGACCGTGAGAGAGAAGACCATTTTGGCTCCCAAAAACGCATCCAGGAGAGAGAGAGGGAAAAAGAAAAAGTTGTAATAGGTTTTTATATTTTCCAAAAATAATAAACCATTTACCTTTTTTCAATTTCAAAAAGCAAAGCATTTAATGCTTTCTTTCATTTCACATCAACTCACATCAATCAATCAAATGTCACATCACTCAAAGTGACATGTGATTTGACGCTTGATGTGACTTGTGATTTGACGCTTGATTTGACGTGCCGCACTCGAATTCGAAATGCGAATGCGCTCGCAAATAATCTCGGGCTCGGGTTCGCTAATTCCAAATTAAAGAATTTTCCGTTGTGACGCAATTAAACAATTACGCCTAGCGAAATCACTATTCACGTCGCTAACAAATTAATTCTAAATTAACTCGTTCGCCCGAATTAAAATCTAATTTCAATTCCGCGTCGAAATCCAATTTCGTATAATATATCAAATATATTATTTTATCGATTAATTCCAAATTAATCGTTCTCTCTCTTTAATTGATATTTTATCTCAGATAAAATATGTCCGTAATTAATCCCAGATTAATTTTCTCTCTCATTAAATTAATCCCAGATTAATTAAAGTGCGAGTCATACGTCATCGGTGAATCTTCGGGAAGCGACCCATGAGATCCCCGGATATGTTGGCATTGAATCGGGTCGTCGGACTATCCGAACACGTGAGTACCTCGTACTACGTTTACACCGATTCACAAGACAAGGTTGGCTTCTAGCAAAGATACCCAATTCTCCAGAAACATGCTTACAGGAATAAGCGATCTATATCAGGCGTAGTATACGTGGTAGTGCGTATTTCGATCCAGTATCGAATGATCACATGCTAGGCTTGGGGTTGGAATCGTGTCTGCCTCGTACGAAGCACATGTCGGATCTCTGGTAACTATTCTCTATATCGGATAACTATGACCTAGTCATATTATCCCGATGACTACAGTACTTAAGAGAACCAATACCGTATCCTACGTGACCATCATCTCCATATGACTGGAGTGACACTTCCGTCTTGACATCACACCCAACACACTATAATTCTTAATATACCCAGTATTGGCGTACACAGAACTGGTTAAAGCCCTGGACGACCTCAACCAAAGTATATTGATTGTCGCAAGTATTAGCGATGCAAGTCTCAGGTTAAGACCAAATACACATACGCTGATTTCGGACTTCCATAGACACATAGTCATACTACCAATGGAATTCCGAGGGGGTCTATCCAGAGCGAAGCTGTTTCCCATACCATCGGTAAAACACAACCTTCTATTACACTTGCATGAGTATCATATACCCAAATATATGACAACTATGCCGTTGTGCCCTCACAACACGCACAAGTGCAATACTAGTCTTTTACGTATTTATCGATGTCCTATCTCGATAATACTCTGACTAGGGATATTTAATGATTTATCCTTCGTGGACTGATATTGTCTCATATCATTCTCCGTCCAGGAACAAATCATAGGGACCTCTCATCATTTATACATCTAGGTGATCTAATCACAAATGATAAGAGTGCAATCTCCTTTGTCACATAGTTAATTTGTACAACAACACCATGATCTGTACAAATAGTGACGCTATGATTCATAATTGTCCAACAATAATTAGGGGAGATTAATCTAAATAGTAATAATAAAAACTTTACCTTTTACCCCAGCAAGGGGGAGTTACCTCCTCATTGCTTGAAAAGTGAAAAAATGAAAAGGTAAAGAAAGGAAAGTATCGTGCGTAAAAGTGAATTGCGGAAAGTAAAAACTGAAAAGTAAAGAAAAGAAAGTGCGAAAGCAGAAATTAATTACTGAAAGCTATAAATAAATAAGGAAGATACAATCTTCTTAGTTATTCTTAAGGAATTTCAAAGAATAAAGTATGCATTTAAAAATGAAAAGGTTTGGTATTTATAGGCAAAATTTTGTCTCCACCAAATCCATTATTAAATGCTCCACCAAATCTATTATTAATTGCTCCACTAATTGCTCCACCAATCCTACACTAATTGCTATAATTTTTTGTGGAAGTTTGACTATTTTTATTATTTATTTATTTATTTTTTTGCTTTGAAAATGACTTTAATAATTACACATAACACACTTCTGGATGTTTCATCAATTTCGGTCATGAAATCTTCAGAATTCGAAATTATTTTGTTCTTCAACATTGTACATCTTTGAGTCTTCTTTAATCTGGAACTTGAATCAGCTGAATCTGATATCGGAGTAAAACGTTATACCCAAAATACGACAATTACGCAAAATTGAAATTTCTGAAACTGTACTTCGTTAGAACGCCCTTTCAAGTTTCCAATCTCCAAAATTAATATATCAAGTCCAATTTTTGCCCTTATTTGACCCACATTTCGTCATAAATGATTTCATTGAGTCCCAATATTATTTTATCTGCAAAATAAACTAAAACACATCAAAACGTTCATCGAACCCGAGAAACTAAACAATAATATTAAGTAAAATGGGTGATAAATATTGATATATTTTCCGCTCATCATAGACTCATTCCCATGATATCCTGTGAGTATCAAGAAAGGATCCGTCAGTTCTGTGTACATAGCATATGTAGTCCATATGTGATTAGTAATTTGTTAAATCTATGGCCATAGTATACTTCGGAAGTGAGTTCCGAATGTTATTTAGAGATTGCTAATAGATACGTCAACGAGATTATTCCTATAGAGATTTGAAATTTATATCTATATCTCTGGGATAATCTGGATACCTATGACGGATAGATTATACGTATGCAATGACCTCGACCTGTATGATTCAGCGAGTTTATCTGCGGTCATCATAATTTACGGGTGGGTGAATTATGGACACGAAATTGAATTTCATGACGGATATGCCTGAATCTAGAGAGTCTTATGTTGGAAAATTATGACCCATAGTGTCATTATTTGTACAGATCATGGTGTTGTTGTACAAATTAACTATGTGACAAAGGAGATTGCACTCTTATCATTTGTGATTAGATCACCTAGATGTATAAATGATGAGAGGTCCCTATGATTTGTTCCTGGACGGAGAATGATATGAGACAGTATCAGTCCACGAAGGATAAATCATTAAATATCCCTAGTCAGAGTATTATCGAGAATGGACATCGATAAATGCATAAAAGACTAGTATTACACTTGTGCGCATTGTGAGGGCACAACGACATAGTTCTCATATATTTTGGTATAAGATACTCATGCAAGTGTAATAGGAGGTTGTGTTTTACCGATGGTACGGGAAACAGTTTCGCTCTGGATAGACCCCCTCGGATTTCCATTGGTAGTATGACTATGTGTCTATGGAAGTCCGAAATCAGGGTAGGTGTATTTGGTCTTAACCTGAGACTTGCACCGCTAATACTTACGACAATCAATATACTTTGGTTACGGTCGTCCAGGGCTTTAACAGGTTCTGTGGACGCCAATGCTGGGTATATTGAGAATCGTAGTGTGTTGGGTGTGATGTCAAGACGGAAGTGTCACTCCAGTCATATGGAGATGATGGTCACGTAGGATACGGTACTAGTACTCTTAAGTACTGCAGTCATCGGGATAAAATGACAAGGTCATGTTTATCCGATTATAGAGACTAGTTACCAGACATCCGACATGTGCTTCGTATGGGGCAGACACAATTCCAGCCCTAGGCCTAGCACGTGATAATTCGATATTGGACAGAAATACGCAATACTACGTATACTACGCCTGATATAGATCCTTTATTCCTGTAAGGATATTTCCGGAGAATTGGGTAGGCATGGCGCTTTGCTAGAAGCCAACCTTGTCTTGTAAATCGGTATAAACGTAGTACGAGGTACTTACGTGTTCAGATAGTCCGACGACCGAATTTACTGTCAACATATTCGGGGATCTCATGGGTCGCTTCCCAAAGATTCACCGATGACGTATGACTCGCACTCTAAATTAATCTGGATTAATTAGAAGAGAGAGAAAATTAATCTGGGATTAATTGCGGAGATATTTTATCTGGGATAAAATATCATTTAAAGAGAGATAACGATTAATTTGGAATTAATCGATTAATTAATATATTTGATATATTAAATGAAATTAGATTTCGAAGCGGAATTAAAATTAGATTTTAATTCGGGCGAACGAATTAATTTAGAATTAATTCGTTAGCGACGTGAATAGTGACTTCGCTAGGCGTAATCATTTAATTACGTCGCAACGGAAAATTCGTTTATTTGGAATTAGCGAACCCGAGCCCGGGATTATTTATGAGCGCATTCGCATTTCGAATTCGAGTGCGGCACGCATGTCACATCAAACGTCAAATCATGTCACTTTGAGTGATGTGACACTTGATTGATTGATGTGATTGATTGATGGTAGTTGTTGGAGTTGTTGGAAAGCTTTACCATTTGACTTTTTGAAAGCCAAAAAGTGGTAAATCACTTTATTATTTTTGGAAAATATATAAGTGTATTTGATACACAAAATCTATACAACTTACACAAATCTCTCTCTCACTTCATCTCTTTCTTCTTCACACGCCCAAGGGACAAAACGTCACTGGTTTTCTGTTAAAATCGTGAGCAGTGGGAAGCTTGAGTGTGTGATTTTTGTGGCAAAATCACAAGAGCTAGCACTCCGAGAGACATGCGAAGGTGATAGGGAAGTCCACCCATGAGTCGGGAATCACCACGACGAAGCTTGGAGCTTGGAAGATGATTCAAAGGCCGAAAACAGTGAGCTCCTTCACTGTCACTGCCGAGCAGTCCTTGTGAGCAGAAATGGATTTTTTGTTCGTCAAAGCGTCGCTCAACCGATCGATGTGAGTATTCCGCAACTTCGTTGATTTGTATTCACACATATTTCATGCTTGTTTATGATCTTGGGACCTTAATAAAAACCAACATCTTACTAATGAAATATACTCGTAGAGCACTAGGACAACTGTTATGAATAATATAGATTATTTATAACTCGTTTAACGGTTAAACGAAAAATACATGCAATCGAGACCTGATCGTCATTCCCGAATTAATGTGTATTTGTATTTAATATTTGATATTATTAAATACACATTAATTAAATATCAAATTGTGATATTTGACATATATCATTAATATATGTATTTGAGATATTTAATGTAAATATAATACATATATTAAAGATATTTATATTTATTATTTAATTATTTAATTGTTAAATAATTAAATAAATTAATATTACAAATATCTTAAATAATGATTTATGCTTTTTAATGGATTGTTTTCATTGGTCCATTTGTGTATTTACTTTATTAAAGTTAAATGTTAACTTTATTAAAGTAAAATGTGGACAAATGAAAATAGAACAAAAATAAATTAATTGTTATTTTGTTTTTGTCATTAATTTTGGCCATAATGGAAAATTGATACAAAATTATTTTGTTTCATTTTTCAAATACTTACTCAAGTTTTACAAAATAATTACAAAGAAAAGGTTGAGAAAAAAGTGAAAAAAAAAAGAAGAAAAAAACTCAATCAAAGCTTGGAATTTGTAAGTTTTTCTTAACTTTCTTCAACTAGGAAATTGTTTCAATCAAGTCTCATGATGGTGAGACTTGATTGGTGTGGTATTGGATTGATTAAAGTGTTGAATTTTATCAATTTAGTGTAACTTGAACAATTGTAGTAATTTGAGAAATTAGGGTTCGTAACCTAATCCAATTTTGGGGCTTTTCATATATGTCGCATATTCTGATGTATATCAAATTTTTGATTAATTGGATTTGATCTTGACATGTTTTGAACATTTGGAACTAAATCGTAATTAATGAAAAAGTTGGGACCCTCTCGGCAATTTGAAGAAATTGAGGGGTTTGAGTTGAAAATTATGTTTTCATGTTTTGAACATGTTAATAATCATTTTAGAAATGATTTGGAATCATCTAAAATTATATTTGACAATTTTAGGACTAAAACGTAAAATTTATAAAGTTTAGAGGTCTCACGGTAATTAATGATAAATCTGATTTTTCAGATAAAAAATCAGTTTTTATTTATTGAGTAATTAGAATAAATTGGTTTATTTTAATTGTCCAAGAAAAATATTTATCGAAAATTATTTCGGAGTGAAAATACGCGAAAATTGTGAAAAACGGCGATACCGGGTAACGGCTGCCCAAACAGTGAACTGGGCACTGTTCGAGCAGCCCACGAACAGTCCAAATATTTTTGGGGCTGACCTGGGCAGTCCCCATGTGCATTGGTCGGTCGGTCGGAAACGCGTTTTTTATGCTATTTTATGGAAAAATATTTTCGCAAAAGTTTCGCGGTGTTTCTATGTTATTTATGTCGTTATATAATATCGAATAAATATGTTTAGGTGAAATATGAATGAATTATTAATATTAGTTATTAAATAATTTATTTGTAAGTTTAAAAATTTTAAACTACGATTTCGCCCGAACAACGCTTCTTCTGTTGCGCCTCCATGATTTGACCCCAATAAATCATATGCACAATAACAAGAAACAATCATCGTACATTTTACAATAAACATATATAATTATACCCATTCTACTCGATTCCAATCATCAATCAACAATCACGATAAATATATCACTCAATTCAATACATAAGTCATGTGGTACAGTTGAAAAATTACTTATCTCTACGAGAATTTCGCAATGCATACTTAGTTCGTAAACCTGTTCCTGAAATATGTGCGTTTCGAGTTATTAAAATGCCCACATATGATTTATTATTCTTACTATTTTTATTATTTAACTACTTAACTACATTATAATTGTATTTTACTATTATCCATATATATATATATATATCCGAACATATAATTAACCCATTATTACTACCTAATATTTTATTTTAATTAATTAATAATTTATTTATTTATTTTTCTACTCATATATATATATATATATATATATATATATATATAATATATTATATATTCACGTGAATATATACATTACAATGGTTGACGTGAATATGGCGTGATGGGACTGATGGCGACACAAAAAAATAATAATAACTGCTTGACGAGATGTAAAATTGGAATTGTAAAGAAAACAAAAGCGAAAAGTTGAGCACTTGCGAAAATAAAAGAGATAAGTTGAGCCACATGGAACGAATGTGTGGAGAATTGAAGGGTGATTGTCAGTGAGGTCGTGGTTAGGTTAAGGGTTTGCGTTTGTATGTGAGAAGTAAGAGGGGAACCTACTACGTCGAGAGAAATAAAAGATTTTAGAATTTAGGGTTTGTATTGAAATTTGTAGGTTTAACTCAACCCAAAAGTCAGCTTGAGAGTTAATGGTTGTCCAATGTTTATATTTTGAGTTTAATTGTTTATCTCAGCCGATATGAGATATTTTCCTCAACACTCCCCCTCACGTGCAAACCGGTATTTTACGTGGTTTATGTCACGTGGACAGGTAGTGTGGGCTCACTCGCTCTGATACCATATTGAAATTCGTGGGCCTAACTCAACCCAAAAGTCAGCTTGAGAGTTGAGGGTTGTCCAATGTTTATATTTTGAGTTTAATTGTTTATCTCAGCCGATGTGGGATATTTTCCTCAATAGTTTGTGAACTATAATCTCTTTTTATATTGCAACTACATGACTGATTGCTGTTTAGTCCTTGGTATTTAATTTAATTATGGAATTATTAGTCCAATATTTATGATATCTATTGGTGTACCCGATGTTACTCTCAATATGATTAAATCTTTCAAATTCCCTAATTATTTCATTTTAATTCCGTTTTCGATAACTTTTACGCCGAATTTTTTATTTTTATTTAAAGTACTTTTAATTAGTTTTGACATTTTTAAATTACATACCTTAGATATTCGAAACTCTAATCTTTTTCCATGGGACAATTGGGTCGCGTATCCAAAATTCAATTATTTATTAAAATCATTATGTGATTCTATAATTTTCAACGGGGTGTTACAGTTAATTTCCCATACTCCATTTGGAACGAAAAACAACCGTCAATAGTTAATACAAAATATCAATATCAGTATTTGATCCATCTCATCAATTAATATAGAAAATTATATCCAAATTCAGTTATAACATACCAGGTTGGGCTTCCCTCTTGTTGGATTTTTGAATTTTGACATTTGTACTAAAGTGTGTGAACAAAAAAATCCTAATCCAACTCGCATGAAGACAAAATTTTAGTTTCGAGCTCGAATCGGGTTTAGGTATAAAAATCGGACCGAATCCGTTTTTTATAGATAAAAATATATTTTTTAATTATATAAATATATTCTTAATTATAATTTTTTATATTTATAATTAAATTTTTGAATTTTGTTTCTCATTTTTAAGTATTAAAAAGTTCAGAAAATTAATTACTTTATTTTTAAAAATAAAAAATTATTGTTTTTTTAAAAAAGGACCTGACCCGCCAAGCCTGACTTCGGCCCATCGCGTTGCCCCCCTTATTTGGATCCTTGAAAAATGTCAACTGATGATAAATAATAAAAAAGAAGACAATCCTCCACGAGTCTCTCTCTTCTACCAACAACAATGGCCACTTGGAGCACCAAACCAATTATGATCTTCATCTTCTTCAGTTTATCTTCTTATCTGATTGTACAGTCATCCTCAGTATCTGATCCAATTCCAAAACCAAAAGCATGGCCGCTCCAATTCCACTCAATACTGTGGATGAATTACAGCGGAATTCTCCAAATGATCGATCTCTGGTACGATTGGCCCAACGGCAGAAACTTCAACATCATTCAAAGCCAACTGGGTAAGCTTCTCTACGACCTCGAATGGAACAATGGCACTTCCTTCTTCTACACTTTGGATTCCAACAAAGAGTGTTCCAGTGCACAGCTTGAGGTCGGCATTCTGCGCCCTAATTGGCTCGATGGAGCTAACTATCTGGGTCAGCGACACGTGGATGGGTTCCTTTGCAATGTTTGGGAAAAAGCTGACTTTCTTGTGTATTACGAAGATGTCTTTACCCAAAGACCTGTTCATTGGGTTTTTTACACAGGTACCCCCTATCGCTAATCACTATAGGATTTTTATTTATTTCTTGTTTCAATTTATTATTATTATTTGTTGACGGTTGATTTTGGTCTCGGGGTAATATGAGAATATCACCTCCGAGGCTAATCCTCCTTCAACGGTGAATTTGTTTGGTTATGGGGGACCAAAAGCAAATTTAGCGGGAGACGGGAAAACACACCAATCGACAAAGAGATTTAACGTGGTTCGGTGGATTTTGGGATCCGACCTACGTCCACGGACAAGAACAGGGTGATACTTTTTATTACTCAAATACACTCCTCGGGTCTCTTCTTTGCTTTTACAAACCGGAGCTTGATGATTCTAATCCCTCACTCTTGTGATGATTTTTTGATGATGCCTTCAACTTGTCCTTCTACACTCACTCTACCCTCCTATTTATAATGGTGAAGAAACCAGATTCTTATTTGTACAAGAATTCCCAATTGGAGATGGTCTCCTTTTCCTATCAGGATTCCTAGTCAAAACTATTCCCTTTTCCCATAAGGATTCCTAATCAAAACTATATTTACTTCCTTTATCCTATTAGGATATTAAGTTATTACTTTACCCCATTAAAGTAGGACAACTTATCCCTTTTTCCGCAAGAATAGGATGCTTTATCTTCCTGAGCACGCCTCGTCATGTGCTCGGTCTTCATGAGGTCGGTCATGATAGCCATTTGAACTGAGAATGCTGCTGTCGATCTGATAATGCTCGGTCATCCGATCTCAAGTGCTCGGCCATTTAGTATAAAGTGCTCGGCCTCTTACCGTCAAGTTGTCGGGTCGGCTTTAACGGTCTCGATCAATGGAGTTACCCCTTTTACCCCTGTCGTGTTGTTTAAATAACATAGTGCCCGAAAAACACCATCAACATTATTATTATTATTATTATTATTATTATTATTATTATTATTATTATTATTATTTTTTAATTTCCATGCATATGATATTAGAACTAGGGTGTAGTTTATATATGGAGAATACTGAGAATCAATCTTTGCAAGGGTGATCAATGTTCACATTATATAAAATTGATTATTGAGTTTTATGTAGTCCAATGGTACCGAGTTACACTATATGATGGCTCAAAATGTCCGGGTTCGAGTCTTGGCACAAGAGACTTCCTATGCAATTAATATTTTCTATGGAACAAAACCATGTGGGTCGGGCTCCAGCCCCATAATTGGATCCAAAGCCAACAAAATGATTAAGGGTTGATAATTTGTGCACCTTCATAAAAAGGTGGGCATATGCATATATCATCACAATTCTCTAGCTTTCTCTTCGTTTTAGAACTTTCAAACCACTCTATTCGAATGGTGGGCATCTCCTTGCCTTTTGTCAGAGGCGGTGCCATGTAAGGACCAGAGGGGGCCGAAGCCCCCTCTGGCTTTTGGGAAAAAAATTAATTCTTGAGTATCCTATTTAAAATTTCAATTATCCTATAAATTTCTTTTATATTTCAAAATTTGATCATTTATTTAAATCAATTTAATGATAGATATATAAAATTAAAATAATATTTAATGATATCAATTCAACCACAATTAGATTATATGAAATCAATTATTAAGATTTCGATATCTATATTTAAATAAAAAAAATATAAGTTAAAATAGCTTCACATATCCATATTAAAAGAAAACAAAAATAATATTATGTAATTTATAAGACTGATAATTATCTAGATAAATATTGAAAAATGTCACGTAAGAGATCGTATAAAATTTAAATAGTATCCATGGATCAAAAAATTTTGGCACCTATTATTTTTATATAAAATATGTTATTGTTACAGTTCAGACTACTTAGCCCCTGCTGAATCGAATTCTGGCTCCGCCACTGCCTTTTGTCAAGGGTTTGAATCTCTGTGTGTGTTGTGGGAGCAAGTTTGTTTTTTTTTTTTTTTTTGTTGCTTTGAGAGTTGATTTCGAGCTGGATTTTCCCAGCTGGGGAAAGGATTATACAATATAATAAAAATACCATGAGAAATTAAGGTCTAGTGGAACACTCAGTTTTAAAAATGTAACTGAAAATTTGAGAAATCTCACTACAAGTTTGGGAAAGTTCAGCTACTATATCATTACAATATAATGTAGCTATATACACAGGATGAAGTGTTCGACGTTGTTTTATTTAAGGGAAACTTCAATTGATCAATGATATAATCACAATTGAAACCATGCATGCTTGCGAATTGCTTTTGTTATCTAGTGGAACAGTTGTTTGATGGGTGTTTGAGCTTTGTACAGGGAGAGAGGCTCATGTGATGACATTTGAAGTTGGAGCGGTGCTTGAAGATGCAAAATGGCAAGCCCCTGTTTACTGCTTTGAACAAGAACTCACCAGGACCATTGCTGCTTCTCAGGAACGACAGCTGGATGGACTTTTCAAAGGTTCCATGCAGCTCTGAATCATTGCAAATAGTGTTTTTGGCATGGTTCAGCTTCTGTTAACCGTAAGAATAAGAATGCTTTTCACTTGCCTTCTGCTTTGTGTCGTTGCTATTCGATTATTTTTTTGGAGTTGCAGAAGCAATGTAAAACATTTAAAAGGAAACATGTCGACACTCCATGGCCAAAATCATCCAGTTGTTTGAAATCTGCAGATAACTGAAGAATAATGTCATTTATGTTGCGAGCCTATTAAAAATTCGCAGACACTGTTGCTCCTAGAAATAAGAATCGGGTTTAAGGCTGCGTACATTTTTAATCCTCCCGAGAACCCAGTGTGAGAAGTCTCGTACGCTGGGCCTGGGCCTTTGGTTTTCTTTGAAAACACGTTTCTGTTTTATGTCATGTTTGTGTCGTTCCCTTTTAAATATATATCGCTTAACACAGTCCCAGAATATGATATCATTCATGTCGAGTTGTTTTGAGTGAGAACAAATTTGTTAACATCTTACTAGTGTTAAGAAATTAGTTTATGATTATCATACATGTTCATTCTTTTGTGTTTTTTTTTTTTAATTTTTTATTTTTTTATTGAAAATGTGGGAGTTTTATGAAACACTAATAGATTGTGTCATGCCAACTGCTACTGTATTTATAAAGCTTATGCTATATGTGCTCAAGCATTGATGCTTGCTAGAGCATCAATCGTGCCACTTTTATCCTCTCCATGAACTTCAAAGTAATAATGACATTTTGAATTCAAACTATCAAGTTTGGGCATCTAAATTCTAAAATGTTTCTTTCAAGAAATGGACAGATTCATGATTTTTGACAGAATGCCCTTTTTCTTTTTTGAAGCTTAAGAAATTTTTCTTAATTTTTTTCCCTTCTAAAATGGCAGCTTGGTTGCTGCTATTTAGCTTAACGGCAGCAAGCGCGCTGTCATTTTCATTTTTGTGGATATGAATCTGTTGATGGTGTTTTCAGGACCTATGTTATTTAAAGAGTACGGCATGGGTAAAAAGGGTAATTCCCTTCTTGGGCAAGATCATTAAAGCCGACCCGGCCACTATACAGTAAGAGACCGAGCATTTAATGATAGGTGACCGACCACTTGAGATCGGATGATCGGGCATTATCAGATCGACAACAACATTCTCAGTTCAAAATGGCTATCATGACCGACCTCATGAAGACCGAGCACATGACGAGGCGTGCTCAGGAAGATAAAGCATCATATTCTTGCGGAAAATGGATAAGTTGTCCTACTTTAATGGGGTAAAGTAATAAGTTAATATCCTAATAGGATAAAGGAAGTAAAAGTAGTTTTTGAGTAGGAATCCTAATAGGAAAAGGAAACCATCTCCAACTGAGAATTCTTGTACAAATAGGAATATGACTTTTTCACCATTATAAATAGGAGGGTAGAGTGAGTGAAGAAGGACAAGTGGAAATCATCAAAAATCAGTGATCAGAATCATCAAGCTCTGATTTGTAAACACAAAAAGATCTGAGAAGCGTATTGGAGTAATAAAAAGTACCATCCTGTTCTTGTCCGTGGACGTAGGTCGGATCCAAAATCCACCGAACCACGTTAAATCTCTTTGTCGATTGGTGTGTTTATCTGTCTCTCGCTAAGTTTGCCTTGGTCCCCCATAACTAAACAAATTCACTATTGAAGGAGGATTACCTCGGAGGTGATATTCCCACGTTGCCCCAAGACCAAAATCCACCGTCAACAGTTGGCGCCGTCTGTGGGGACTCAACAAAAAGCAACTCGCGTAGTGAGACAATGGCGGAAAACGGAAACCACCAACCATTAGGGAGCTCGGCTGCGGATTGGATGGAGAAGATTGAGAAGAACCTTAGGAAAGAAAGGGAGGAAAGCCAAACTCTGCTAAAAACCATAGTAGACCGGTTGGAAAGGATAGAAGGAGCACACAATGGAAAATTCGAGGCCGGGACTAGCCGACGAAGGAACGACATAGCAGAAGGAAAAAGAATTGTCGATACAAGTGAAGACGACGGACCCCGGAGGAGGGAACCCTACAGGGTGAGATCCGTGGTGGTGCAGAGAGATTCCCAGACCGAAGACACATGGGAGGAAGAGGATGACAAATCGTCACCAGACTCCTCCTATGATAGCCCTCACAGCACCCGGAAAAGAGGGAAAGAGTATAACGAAAAAATACGAGAAGATACCGACCCTGAGAAGCGCCACTCCCAAGATAGCAGAAAGAAAGGAGACCGCAGGAGGCGGCATGGAACCAAGGACAGCAGCATGAAATCTTGGTTACGGCAGGAGCTAGTCAAATGAGGAGTATACCCCAATACAAACAGAGGGGATGTCCAAGACGGCAAAGATGAGTCCCCCCTCACAGAAGAAATAAAATCAGAAAAATTCCCAAAAAGATTCAGCATGCCGACCATGACACCATACAAGGGCCATACCGATCCCAAAACCCACATTGAAGGTTTCGTCCTACTAATGGAGGTACAAGGGGTAACATGGGACGCCATCTGCAAAGTGTTCCCCTTAACTCTATCTAGCCGACCGGCCATTCTATGGTATAGAAGCCTAGCCCCAAGGAGCATCAGCAGCTTCGCACAACTCAGAAAGTCATTCATACGACACTTCAAGGGGGCTTGTGTCCCCAGAAAGACAATTGGAGAACTAAGGCTTATGAAACAAGGAGACGATGAACATTTGAAGATATTCATTGAAAGATACCACAATATGTACTCGAAGTCGGAGGGTATGAATCCCCCGAGGCCCTGGAAAGCTTGAAGGGAGCCTTGAAAGTCGGGAGGCTATGGACCCACCTAAGGATCCAAGACACCCCGGACTACGCAACCGCCCTGGAGGTGGCCCGAAAATTCGTTTTGTTAGAGAAAGAAGAGAAAGTATCCCGAAAAGGGAACACCATCAGAGAAAGGACCACGAGAGAGGGCGCCCCCCGCCATGTAGAAAGAGAATCCAGAAGACCACCTCCGAAGCACAAGGAGTTCAAACCACTGCACCGAGATAATCAAGAGAGAAGGGCGCCGACCCAAGTAAACCATGTGATCGGGGAAGATGCGTACATTCCCCTAAAGAAACCACTGGGACAAATTGTCATGGAGATCCAGGGGAAATGCCTCTTAGTAGAACCCGACCAAAGAAGATTTCCCCCGGACAAAATGAGCCAAAAGGCTTATTGCGTACACCACAACTCCAGAGGACACGCAACAGACGGATGTAAAGATCTGCGAGAACAGATGGAAGATCTAGCATGAAACAGGTATCTGAACAAATACGTTGATCACGAGGTCATGACGGCCAGACAAAGAGCACGTGGCCGCCAAATCAACTAAAAAAAGAGGCAGTTTGTCCCCGAAACATGAATAAAAAAACTCTCTTCTCAAAAAGGTTCTCGTCCACTTTCTTAAAACATAAATAGAAAGACTTACTCAAAAAAAAAAAAAAACCGGGGACAAACTCAGCGCCTAATACAAAAAGAAACGACCAAGCATTAAGACCTGATCGGCTCGGGGATGGACTTTGTTCCGCCAAGGCCACTCAGTTATTCAGCTCGGGGTCGGGTTACGTCCCACCGAGTCATGCTCATTGGTCTGGGGACGGGACATTCCCCCAGAGCCAAGTACCTCTTTCAGCTCGGGGTCGGGTTACGTCCCACCGAGTCATGCTCATCGGTATGGGGACGAGATATTCCCCCAGAACCAAGTATCTCTCTTAGCTCGGGGTCCTCAGGGGCATACTCGATGCATAGGATCCGTGAGAAGCATAGCACAGGGAAGGATGATACCCCTGTGGCGATTGCTTACTCCAGTGTTACCGAACATAAGGAGGAACATGCCCTTAATGTGTCGAACACTCTTTTGATCCTCACCTACCCGATGTAATGGATCCGTGGGAAAGCATAGCACGGGGGGTGATGACACACCCCCGTGATGATTGCTAGCTCCAGTGATGCCGGAACTAAAGAGGAATATACCCTTAGTAGTCCGGACACTCTTTGATCCATTCATCATCCGGATCCGCGAGAGACACAGCACGGGGATGCGTTGTGCCCCTGTGGCGTGTGCCTACTCCAGCGTGGTAAGGAGGAGCCCTCATACAATACACAGGCTCCCCAGTGAACCGACGTGTAGAGGATGTGCCCTTACCATTCAAACGCTCTTCTGATCCGAATCCTGGTTCGCCGGGACACTGAATTGAAAGATTCAGAATTGTGTTTTGGAGACCTCGGGCGGGACGCTGTTTTGAGGCATCCATGTTGTTGTTTATGCTTGCAAAACGTTTTTTATTTTGGGATAGGTGCTAAGTCACCCCCACCTTTTGATTTTATCTTCGAAAGTTTTGTTTTTATTTTTTCGTCGGTCTGACAAAGGGACGCCCAAGTCAGACTCGATAGGGCTTCAAAGGTGGATACACTTCCCATCTGAATAAGTCCCAAGGATTAAACAGTGCTCGGGGCTGGATTCGTTCCGCCGAGGCCACTTGGTTAATCGACTCGGACTGGATTCGTTCCGCCGAGGCCACTTGATTAATCGGCTCGGACTGGATTCGTTCCCCCGAGGCCACTTGATTATTCGGCTCGGGGTTGGATTTCGTTCCGCCGAGGCCATTATTACTTCTCTCAGCTCGGGGTCGGGTTACATCCCACCGGTCTGTCCCTTTGGACTGGGGACGTAACATTCCCCCAAGTCCAAGTAACCTTTCTCAGCTCGGGGTCGGGGTACGTCCCACCGAGTCAGCCCTTCGGATTGGGGACGTAACATTCCCCCAGGTCCAAGTGCCTTTCTCAGATCGGGGTCGGGGTACGTCCCACCGAGTCAGCCTTTCGGACTGGTGACGTAATATTCCCCCAGGTCCAAGTACCTTTCTCAGCTCGGGGTCGGGGTACGTCCCACCGAGTCAGCCCTTCGGACTGGGGACGTAATATTCCCCCAGGTCCAAGTACCTTTCTCAGCTCGGGGTCGGGGTACGTCCCACCGAGTCAGCCCTTCGGACTGGGGACGTAATATTCCCCCAGGTCCAAGTACCTTTCTCAGCTCGGGGTCGGGGTACGTCCCACAGAGTCAGCCCTTCGGACTGGGGACGTAACATTCCCCCAGGTCCAAGTGTCTTTCTCAGCTCGGGGTCTGGGTACGTCCCACCGAGTCAGCCCTTCGGACTGGGGACGTAAAATTCCCCCAGGTCCAAGTGCCTTTCTCAACTCGAGGTCGGGGTACATCCCACCGAGTCAGCCCTTCAGACTGGGGACGTAACATTCCCCCAGATCCAAGTGTCTTTCTCAGCTCGGGGTCGGGGTACGTCCCACCGAGTCAGCCCTTCGGACTGGGGACGTAAACATTCCCCCAGGTCCAAGTGCCTTTCTCAGCTCAAGGTCGGGTTGCGTCCCACCGAGTCAGTCCTTCGGACTGGGGACGAAAAATTCCCCCAGGTCCGAGCATCTCTCACAGATCGAGACGGGATCACATGCCACCGAGCACATCATCGTTAGCTCAGAGGCAAAATTTTCTCCTCACAATCGAGATTGGATCAGTCAGGGGTCAGGACCTCCAAATCTCTGGTACAGATATTACAGAGGAGGAGTTATTTTAGTTTGGACAACAAGAGGAACTTCATCTCCTGATGGAACGACCCAAGTAAGCAATTTGCTTTGAGGTGGAGAATCATTCTGAATAGGGTCAGCATCTCCAATAACCGAGGATATAAAGATAGAAACAGAAGACTTAGTTGATGGCGAATGCAATTTCTCTGCGTTTCCTGGAGTGACCACCGACGGATTCATCAGCACACCATCTTTTTTATAGTTCCCGGCATCAACTCGCAAACTCGTTGTTACCGAGAACTAGGGGACAGATGTTGATGGTGTTTTCATGACCTATGTTATTTAAAGAGTACAGCAGGGGTAAAAAGGGTAATTCCCTTCTTGGGCAAGATCATTAAAGCCGACCCGGCCACTATACAGTAAAAGACCGAGCATTTAATGATAGGTGACCGACCACTTGAGATCGGATGACCGGGCATTATCAGATCGACAACAACATTCTCAGTTCAAAATGGCTATCATGACCGACCTCATGAAGACCGAGCACATGACGAGGCGTGCTCAGGAAGATAAAGCATCTTATTCTTGCGGAAAAGGGATAAGTTGTCATACTTTAATGGGGTAAAGTAATAAGTTAATCCTAATAAGATAAAGGAAGTAAAAGTAGTTTTTGAGTAGGAATCCTGATAGGAAAAGGAAACCATCTCCAACTGAGAATTCTTGTACAAATAGGAATCTGACTTCTTCACCATTATAAATAGGAGGATTATCTCGGAGGTGATATTCCCATATTACCCTGAGACCAAAATCAGCCGTCAACAAAATTATAAAATTAAATTATCTTATAAATGTGTTCAATTCGCAAAAAATAAGGACCATATACTAATTATCATCAATGAGATTACGCGAGTTTATTTTGTGGAGCAGATCAATTTCATTGACACATGCACGTCGATTTAGGTAAACCTTAACAATTTTAGATTTTTATCTTATAAATTATTCGGATCTAGTTCGTTTTATAGTTTAAATGAGATAATTGGTTTACTAATACTTAAAATTATGTCTCATTTGTTTTTCTATCAACTCTCAAATAGTGTTTCCAATTCACATTAGAGTTTATCTCTCGTTACTTTCTCATTTGAAAACACATTTCTATTTATAAATAACTTTAAAAGTATTTAATTTTCTTTCAGATGAATTCCAATGAAATTTAATGTAATTTATTGAATTTAAGTTTAAATTTTGTTATCGAACTTGAAATATGGATTGTCACTATGCAAGTGCTAATAATCAGAGTCTACATCATAAATCACAATAATAATAAAAAATTCATGAAAAAACTTATAAAAATAACTAAAGTAAAATAATAAATAATAATATACCCAAAAATTAAAAAGTTTGTTAGTTTTTATGGACGACTGTTATTTATGTCTCTAATTTAGTATGAGATTATGTTTTAATACTATAATATTTTTTATTTTAATTTTAGAAGTTACTAATAGAAAAATAATTATAGAAATTAGGTGTCATATATATTTATTTATTTTAATAGGAGATTATAATATATCTTTTTATTATAACAGGTAAAAAAAAAATTAATTATAGAAATTATGTATCACATATATTTTTTTTTTTTTTAAAAAATAAATTAAAGAGTCTCTCCCAAAAAAAGGAGACGGAGACTCTTTATAAGTCAATTTATAATAAAGAGTATACTAAAATAAAAGTCAATTTTTTAAAATTTATAAAATGAATGTATAAAATAATAGAGTTTTCAAATAAATTTTTAGATTACAAATAAACACATTTTTTTGTCGGTAAGCCGTTATATTATATTGAATGGTACATTTAGGAAAGTAATTTCCATTATATTTCAGGTTAACTTGTATACAGTCCAGAATTTTATATTTTTCAACAATCAATTGAACTATAATTTTGTATTTTTGGTGTGATTGTAATAAATGGATTTTCGGTTGAAGCTAGTACAAAAAAATCATGGCTTTGGGTGATGGGGAGATAAAAGAAGTAATTACAAAACTTAAAAATATAATTATAAGTGCATAGTGAAGTGGTCAAAGAAGATTCGATAACCCATTTGAAACTAATCAAATTCCTTTTTTTTTCTTATGAAAGGAGGGCGGCAGCTCCTAAATTTTATTGAAAACTCTCATGACGGAGGAAAACCGTGGTTACAAAGAAATATCCATCAAACACACAAAAAAATAAAAATTAAATTAAAAAACATACAATCGACAGGATCGATCTCAAAACTCAAAAACTGCATTAAAAAGAACAAACTTATCTAAGCCTAATATAAGGTAATTTGCCATCGGCCTTTTAACACTGCCTGAGTACCATCAATATCATCCCATGCTGTATTCCCTAAAAAAAAATGGAAAATATTTCCTCATTTTACGGTTCTCGTATACCTACGAAAAATTTGATCAACATAAACTGAAAATATAATTTAAATTCAAAGCACGGGAAGAGGTACCTGATGCATATATAGAGGCATGCTTTGGACATTTTATAAAAAAAAAATCAATTTCATCATCTTTTCATTTGTGTCCGAGAAAGAAATATGAACAGTTTTATCCTTAGTTGGCTAGATTTCTGAGTTTTGGTAACATAATTTATAAATATAAATGATTGTATCTTGGAGGCAGACTCATATTGAATTTTTGTCACTGGAATGGGAGAAATTCTATCTTAAAATAATGTTTTACAAGCTTACATTTTTACAAATTAGTATTATATTTATATAATATTTGTAAATTATATAAATATACAATTGGTTCTGTTAATCTTATTTATTCATTCGTACTGATTATTATTACCAACAAAATATTTAATAAATTCATCTCAATATTCCTCCAAATACTGAACCTTTCAATTATTTTTCTGAAACCACTTCACAATAACCTTAGGGTCCGTTTGTTTGGCAGTAAAATGATCTCCAAAAAATTATTTTCCATATTTTATGATATTGAGGACACTTACGGAAAACATTGTCAATATAAAATATTTTCTGATCAATGAAAAAATTAAGTTCTTTTTTTCGAAAAATGACTTACTAAATTTCCATAAGTCATTTTATATAATTTGTTTTCTGCCCAAAATTTTCATGGCTCAATTCAAGGAATGACAAAATTCAGATTTGACCCGATGTAGGAGGGAAGCAGGATTACTGTTATGCCTATGACGCTGGTGATCACGGTACTATTGGGCTCACAGCCTGTAGAAAGTACGGATAGCCCACGGGGGACTAATAGGAGAATAAATGAGTCGCCACCCAGTATAAGACATTTGAAATGATTTGAGGTCACACTATACCCCGCAAATAATAGTATTCATTGTGCCATCATCCTATAATGCATAAGATCGACTAGACATTCTAATCAATTTCTCTTTCGACATATGAATCATCATTTACGAAAGATTAATATTATATTCAAAAGACAGTTATACTAACTGTCGTACAAATAGTCTTTTGGTGTCCTTTATTAGATCATATCTAATTTACGACTAATGGGAGTATCTCACAGCTCTCTTATTTTAATATCATATATAAAACTTTATATCGAATATAACAAAAACTACTTCCACTACTTTCACGGAGAAAAGAAGACTTAGGTAAACATTTTACCTCATAAATATCTCATTATTACCTTAATAATGATAATGTCATTAAGATATATAACACTAGAAAGAAATTTGTACGCTCCCACTAACTCTACTATCACATATGTATTCTCTATACTTTGATAAAATCAGACAATCTGACTGATATCAAAATTAGAGAACATAGATTTCCAACTCATCTGAGTCTATAATAGGCTATATTAGCTAGTATACCAAACTACAATCTTAGCAGATTACAAACTCCAGAGCCATTCCAGAATGAACTCTTCAAACAAAGAAATCACAACGGATCTCTAATCTGAAGAAACCATTCAAACGCCACATTGCATTCTTTAGCCAAAATGTACAGTTTAATATTAACATTAACCAACATCTATTTAATTATTCAATTAGTGCGACTAGAGATAAGTTTCCTCAAAATCTACAATAGATTACTCAATATAACCTTTCTCACTGTCATACTATAAAGGTCAAACATTTAATAAGCTCACTTTGTTTTTGTTGTGCAAACCATTTGCACACTTTATGAACGGTTAATAACGAAAGCTTAATCAAGTTCAAACTTGATCGTAGTAAGCTATGAATAATCTTAGATTTATGGTTTAATGTTAATTTCCGAAATCGATATAAAATATCGCTCCCACTATAAGTTATGGGATAATTTTCCGATAAGAAAACAACAGAACCATTGAATATCAAATACTTCACAAATGATTTTGACATCCTATTGGACTTATATGAAAAATGTATAAAGGGTCTTTCCATCTGATTAATTATGTAGTTTCATTTATAGTTTATCACTCTCACAGTTGACTTCAATAAGTCAAGTCTTTTCTATAATGGTCAACATCCGATGTTACAAACTAAGTAATAAAATTTTTTATTACTCGGGATCGTAGAAAAGATATTTTATCAAATAGAATACAATATTATATTAAATAGAATGAATGATAAATTTTTACTTGTACCTCCGAGTCTCAAGTACTTTCAATTATGATAAAAATTTTAGAAAAATAATAAAATTTTAGAAAAATAATAAAAATATTATCGAGTCGGGTCGGGTTTTAGTATCAAACTCGTTGCCCAACCCAAAAAGTTTAGGTCGGGTCGGGTCGAGTTGAAATTTTGTTAACCCGCACAGGTCGGGTCGGATCACATCGAATCGTGGGTTGATTCGATCCTATGAACACCCCTCCTAGAGACTCCATAAACAAACTATTATTGAGGTTTTAGAATATATTTCTCGACCGACACTTTTTTCCTCTCTGTTTCTAACAACAAACACCGTGAGTTTCCATTCCTTCATTTGGCTGCTTCTTTTATTTCATTAACTTCGTGAATGACTTGTATTAATGTTGTATATGTCTTCAATTTTTTTTTTTTTTGGGTCATCTTTTAGCTTCAAATTATAATCTTTAGAAAGAATCTAATTCATATAATTATTGCCTACATCTTTTTTTAAGGTGGAGCTTTTTTGGTGTACTAAAGAGTATAACAAAAAAAAAGTCAATTTTTTTTTTTTTTAAATTTATCAAATGGATGTTTAAATAATAGAGTTTTCAAATAAATTTTTAGATTACAAATAAATACTTTTTTTTTTGGTCTGTAAGCCGTTATATTATATTGAAGGGTACATTTAAGAAAGTAATTTCCATTTCTTCAGGTTAACTTGTATGCAGTCCAGAATTTTGTATTTTGTAACAATCAATTGAACTATAATTTTGTATTTTTGGTGTGACGGTAATAAATGATTTTTCAGTTGAAGCTAGTGAAACGGACCTTATCTAAGCCTCATATAAGTTCATTTGCAATGGACCTTTTAACACTACCGGACTAGCATCAATATCATCCCATGCTGCATTTCCCCAACAAAATTGTGCAAGCGTTTCTGCTATACAGGCAAAACAAAGAACAATGAGCAATTGTCATTTACAAACACTGTCAGGAAAATATAAAACTCTAATCTTTGAATGATGAATACTGTACTGATTGATTAAATGACTAAGAAGGACAATTAAAAAAGATGAGAAAAATTAATATTAATAACATATTACCATAGTTGCGCCATTGTTCTTTATGCCATTCCAAAAGTTGATCATTTTAAACTGAACTTTTGGATGATGACGAGGATGATGCGAATGAAAAGATGAATAACACTCAATACAGCATATTGTACAGAGTTGCTTGCTATTGTGAGTTAATCTCTTCATCCGCACGAACCTCCTCATCCCCCAAAGTTCATCCAACTTCCGGGCCATTTCCCTCATTCAATCCCTCATGCAATCCCTCAGCCACTACCATCAACAATTAATAAAACATATAACTATCATGAGTATTCATCCAGACAACAAAGAATTGCAAAAAAAAAAACCTTAGAATCAGAATCAAACCACTGACTGAAGGATAACATGAAATCCACATTGGACCCCAGAAATCTTTACCAAACAGCATCACCATCAAACAAAAAATCACACAAAACCAGAACCTTAACAATAACAAAAACAAATAAAATTGGAAGCTTTAATTTAAACTACAACAAACCCAGGAATCTTTATCTAATTACGCAACCAGAAAAGCAAAAAAAAAAACAATAAAAAAGAATCACACACAATTATAGAACACAAAAGAGAAAAAGAAAGAAACCTCGGGATGATGGATATCAAAAGAACAAAAATCACAATACCTTTGATAGATCGATGCACTATCGTTTCCGTCGTTCTCTTCTTGATTGGCAGTATCTTCCCCATCACCCAAAAGTTGATCCTTTTTCCTTCTTTAAAGAACCAACGAGGAAGATCTCCTTCCCCTCCAAGAATTCATCGTCTTCCTCCGCAGACGTCCCTCTTAATAAAACCCCACCACCCACCTCCAGAGACAGAGTGGATGGTGTTGGGTGGTGCCATTCTTTTAAGAACGCAAAAGAGAAGGAAGATGTTATTGAGAAGAGGCTGGTGGTGGACCGGTTCCTTAAAGAAGAACGAGCTCTTTCTTGAGCTCTTCTTCTTCAAGATCTGCTGCCGGCCGTTGATTGTTTGATTGTTTTGGGAAAAGCCTGGGGGTTTAGAGATTTATAGAATGACGGATGGGCCGGGCTTTGGATCGCAACTATTTTTGGCGCCCTTAATGGTCAATACCAGACTCTTCACATCTCGTGGTGAACGGTTCAAGCCCTACCGTGGGCGTTTTTCTTGTGGATCGGATCAATTTTATCGACCCATGCACATCGATTTAGGTATAATCTTTGGAAATTTTTAATTTCCAAATCCGACTACCTGCAGCTGGCCTAACTCGTAGAAAACTCACAAGAAAATAGGGACGAAAGATATCAACTTTTCTGATACGCCCGCACGACAAATCGGTCAACTCCTAAGAGATTAGTACCTATTTGATACAAATTATTTTTTTTTTCAAGATTTTATAATTATAGAGGTGAATTCATAAATAATATATTCTAATTGTAAAACTCAAATTGGGTTGGGTCAAACCCGGACCATGCTTGTCTTATCGTACGCAAGTCAAATTTTTCAGTCTGAAAATAAATTTTTAATTTCCAAATCCAACTACCTGCAACTGACTTTACTCGTGTACAACAGCAAAGAACTCACAAGAAAATAGGGACGAAAGACATCAACTTCTCTGATACACCCGCGCGACTTGATCAATTATCAAGCCAACACAATCTATAATTCATATAATTTTTGTTTGTTTCCTTTTTTGGTCTCGATCTTATAGAGATTAAATAGCACTAAATAGTGAGAATTATGAGTATTTGTTCTAATTTTTTATTGACTAAAATAATTTATAAATATGATTATTTTAGATCAAATCGGGTCAACAGGTTGACCCAACCATATAACAATTCATAAGCAAACTATTATTCAGGTTTCGGAATATATTTCTCTAACCAAAATTTTTTCTCTCTCTATTTCTAGCAACAAACATCAGATAGTTTCTGTTGATGGTGTTTTCAGGACCTATGTTATTTACGGAGTACGACAGGGGTAAAAAGGGTAATTCTCTCCTCGGTCGAACCGTTAAAGCCGACCCGACCACAACAGGTGAAGACCGACCACTTTAGTTCGGATGATCGAGCACTATAAGGTCGGCAGAAACACTCTCAGCATACAAGACTATCATGACCGACCTCATGAAGACCGACCAGACAGGTGAGATATGCTCAAGATGGTGACACCCTATTCTTGCGGATAAGATAAACAAATTATCATATTCTCACAAGGAAATGAATTCAGAATCCGAAAAGGAATAAGAAAAGAAAATGCGATATTAGACTAGGAATCCTTGCAAGAAGAGGAGACAGAGTTCAAACTAGGATTTCTTATGCAAATAGGAGTCTGATTTCTGAATCATTATAAATAGGAGGGCAGAGTATGTGTAAAAGGCATCATAAAAAATCAGGGATCAGAATCATCAAGCTCTGATTTGTAAAAGCATAAAAAGATCTGAGAAGAGTATTGAAGTAATAAAAGAAGTATCATCCTGTCTTCTCCGTGGACGTAGGTCGGATCAAAATCCACCGAACCATGTTAAATCTCCTTGTTCATTGGTGCATTTATCTGTCTCTCGCTGAATTTTCTTTTGGTCCCCCATAACCAAACAAATTCACTATTGAAGGAGGATTACCTCGGAGGTGATATTCCTATATTACCCTGAGACCAAAATCCACCGTCAACAGTTGGCGCCGTCTGTGGGGAATCAACAAAAAGCAACTCGCGTAGTAAGACAATGGCGAAAGGCGGAAACCACCAATCGTCAGGGAGGAAAGCCAAATTCTGCTAAAAACCATAGTAGACCGGTTAGAAAAGATAGAAGGAGCGTACGACGGAAAATTCGAGGCCGGGACTAGCCGACGAAGGAACGAAATAGCAGAAGGAAAGAGAACTGTTGATACAAGTGAGGACGACAGATCCCGGAGGAGGGATCCCTACATGGTAAGGTCCGTGGTGGTGCAGAGAGATTCCTAGACCGAAGACACATGGGAGGAAGATGATGACAAATCATCACCAAACTCCTCCTATGATAGTCCTCACAGCACCCGGAGAAGAGGGAAAGAATATAACGAAAAAGTACGAGAAGATACCGACCCTGAGAAGCGCCACTCCAAAGATAGCAGAAAGAAAAGAAACTACAGGAGGTGGCATGGAACCAAAGACAGCATCATGAAATCTTGGCTGCGGGAGGAACTAGTCAAATGAGGAGTATACCCCAATACAAACAGAGGAGATGCCCAGGACGGCAAAGATGAGTCCCCCCTCACAGAAGAAATAAAATCAGAGAAATTCCCAAGAAGATTCAACATGCCAACCATGACGCCATACAAGGGCCATACCGATCCCAAAACCCACATTGAAGGTTTCGTCCTACTAATGGAGGTACAAGGGGTAACAGGGAACGTCATTTGCAAAGTGTTCCCTTTAACTCTAGTAGGACCGGCCATTCTATGGTATAGAAGCCTAGCCCCAAGAAGCATCAGCAGCTTCGCACAACTCAGAAATTCATTCATACGACACTTCAAGGGGGCTTGTGTCCCCAGAAAAACAATTGGAGAACTAAGGCTTATAAAACAAGGAGACGATGAACCATTGAAAATATTCATTGAAAGATACCACAGTATGGTACTCGAAGTTGGAGGGTACGAATCCCCCGAGGCCCCTGAGAAAGCTTGAAAGGAGCCTTGAAAGTCGGGAGACTATGGACCCACCTAAGGATCCAGGACACCCCGGACTACACCCACCGCCCTGGAGGTGGCCCGGAAAAAATTTTTGTTAGAGAACGAAGAGAAAGTATCCCGAAAAGGGAACACCATCAAAGAAAGAACCACAAGGGAGGGCGCCCCCCGCCGTATAGAAAGAGAATCCAGAAGACCACCTCCGAAGCACAAGGAGTTCAAACCACTGCACCGAGACAACCAAGAGAGAAGGGTGCCGACCCAAGTAAATCATGTGGTCGGGGAAGATGCATACATTCCCCTAAAGAAACCACTGGGCAAATTGTCATGGAGATTCAGGGGAAAGGCCTCATAGTAGAACCCGACCAAAGAAGGTTTCCCCCGGACAAAAGGAACCAAAAGGCTTATTGTGTATACCACAACTCCAGAGGACATGCAACAGACGGATGTAAAGATCTGCGAGAACAAATGGAAGATCTAGCACGAAACGGGTATCTGAACAAATACATTGACCACGAGGTCATGACGGCCAGACAAAGAGCACATGGCCGCCAGATCAATATCATCGCATGAGGAAGAACACTGGCCGGAAACTCTAACCGGTCAAGGAAAGATTACAGCAGGACTCGAGGACCAGACGTCTTAGAAACAGAGCAGGTCACAGGACTACAGGGAAGTCGGTCGGTACCGATAATGTTCACTGATGAGGATACCCGAGGAGTAAGTTTCCCTCATGACGATGCGTTGATAATCAAGCAAGGCAGTAATCACGGGTCAGAGGTAGACAGAATCCTAGTGGACCCCGGGAGCGCAGTTGACATAATTTCCAGAGAAGCACTGGACGACCTAGGGGTGGAATATGAAACCCTGACCAACGATAGCACTCCCTTATACGGTTTCGGAGGATCAGCCGTCATCCCACCAGGAAGGATACAGTTGGCAATAACTGTCGGGACACATCCCCGGACCAAGACAATCATGACGGACTTCACTGTAGTAGACTGCATGAGTAGTTACCAGGCCATCGTCGGGCGACCTTTCATGATGAAAACAAAAGCCGCAATGTCCTGCTATCACCTGAAACTGAAATTCCCCACCCGGGAGGGGATCAGAATTGTGTGCGGAAGCCAGAAAACAGCTCGCAGCTGCTTCGCAACTCTTTCACGAGAAACTCTCTGCATCAAAGAAGATACCCGAAAACGACAAAGAAGCCCGGGAGAAGAAGAAGAAAACAGAAGCCCTGGGCCCCGGCCAAACAAAAATGCCCGACTCGCTGCAGCAGAGGAGACAGAAGAAATAGAACTTTACGGGCCAGGAAAAAGTATAAAGATAGGGAGGCCTGTGCAAATCTCTACGACAAGAATGCTAGAATCCTGAGGGAATGACCCGGACTGCCTAGGGATACAATGACATGCCGGGATCGACCCGAGATTCATCAATCACCGCCTAGGGTAGATCCGTCTAAGGGAAAAACATAAAGAAAGTAGCACTCTACCAGAGATCATACAAGTCACAATAAAACTTCACCTCGCCTCGCAAACTACAATCGGTATCATCAGCAAAAACGAAACCCAACAATCAAACGGCAAAAACATATAGTCATCAAATGAGCAGCAGAAGGAACTCATCAAGAGAGGAAGCAAGGTAGCAGCGAGGTCGAGAAGTTACTAAAGGAGGTCATCAGGGAAGCTACCCGGATGGTATCAAACGTGTTGGTCAGAAAAAAAATGGCATGTGGCGAATGTGTGGCGATTTCACCGACCTAAACAAGGCATGCCCGAAGGACAGCTTTCCTTTGCCGAACATAGACCAGCTAGTAGACACCACAGCCTGTCAAGGATTACTGAGCTTTATGGATGCTTTTCTCGGATACAACCAGGTCAAAATGTGCCCTGCAGACGAAGAGAAGACAACTTTCATCACAGATCAGGGGCTTTACTGCTATAAAGTAATGCCCTTCGGGCTAAAAACAACTGGGGCAACCTTTCAAAGGTTGGTAAACAAGGTTTTCAAACCACTCATCGGCATTACAATGCTAGTTTATGTCGATGACATGATAACAATGTCGAAAGAGCCAAGCAACCACATGGACGACCTAAAAAGAACCTTCGAGCTTTTAAGAAGACACAACCTGAAACTCAATCCAGAAAAATGTACCTTCGGGGTAGCCTCAGGAAAATTTTTAGGCTACATGGTGAGTGCCCGAGGTATCGAAGCAAACCCACAGAAGATCCAGGCAATACTGGCCCTAAAGTCTCCCAAGACAGTAAAAGAAGTACAAAGTCTGACTGGTAGAGTGGCTGCGCTCAATCGGTTCATATCACGAGCAACTGACAAATGCCACCCTTTCTTCAAAGTGATCCAAAAAGCAAAAAAGGATATCAACTGGACATCAGAGTGCGAAGAATCCTTCCAGCAGTTAAAGCAGTATCTGGTGCAGCCCCCACTCCTGGTAAAACCACTCCCGGGAGAAACATTATACCTATACCTGGCGGTTTCGGACCGAGCAGTGAGTTCAGTATTAATACAAGAAACCGACAAGATCCAGAAACCTGTTTACTATATCAGCAAAGCCCTCTTAGACGCTGAAACTCGATATCTGGTACACGAGCTGGTCACCCTTTCATTAATTACGGCAGCTCGGAAATTGCGGCCTTGCTTCCAGGCCCATCCTATCAAGGTATACACCGATCACCCCCTAAAACAAATTCTGCAGCGGCCAGAAGTTTCCGGCAGACTAGTAAAGTGGTCGGTAGAACTAAGTGAACACGACATCACCTACCTCCCAAGAGCAGCAGTGAAGGGACAAGCCTTGGCGGATTTTGTCACCGAATGTACCGACCCCCAGACCCTGGCTATAGAGGAAGACAAATGGGAAATGTCTGTAGACGGTTCGGCCAGCACGCAAGGCAATGGCGTGGGAATCATCCTAAAAAGCGACAAAAGAGAAGAAATCCTACTCACCCTGAAATTCGCTTTCATAGCGACCAACAATGAAGCAGAGTATGAAGCAATACTGGGCGGTTTGAGACTATGTACGGTGCTAGGAATCCAAGATGTGGTAGTAAGGAGTGACTCACAGTTAGCCATTCAGCAACTAAAAGGAGCATTTCAAGCAAAAGAGCCTAGCATGATGGCCTATCTGACCGAAGTACGAAAATTAACAAGGAAGATGGGGGATGTACGCTTCGAACAAATCCCCCGAGAAGACAATTGTGAGGCAGACTCCCTGGCACGGCTCGCCTCTTCAACAAAAGCCGAGCACCCCAGGATAATCCCTTTGATTTACATCCGGGAAAGGAGCGTAGGGGAATCGAACGTAGAATTTCTAGATAAAGAAACCAAAACATCATGGACGCAACCCATCAGAAAATATCTGGAAACATGAGAAACACCAGAGGACAAAACGGAGGCCAGAAAGTTAAGATACAAGAGCACCAAATTCTCCCTAATCAACGAGGTACTTTATCGAAGGGGTTACTCAGTCCCCCTCTTAAGATGTCTAACAGAAGAAGAGGTAAACTATGTGCTCAGGGAGATACATACAGGCATCTGCGGAAGCCACGCCGGAGGTCGCTCAATTGATTTCAAAGCCCTAAGACAAGGCTTCTACTGGCCGACCATGCACCAGGACGGCATAGAAATGGCCCGCAAGTGCGAAGGATGTCAGAAAAACGCAAATCTCCACCACCACCGGCCGAACAGTTAACCACGCTGCTCAGTCCTTGGCCGTTCGCCCAGTGGGGACTAGACATCATTGGGCCGATGCCACAAGGGAAAGGACAGGCAAAATACGCCATCGTGGCCATAGACTATTTCACCAAATGGGTGGAGGCAGAGCCATTATCCACCATAACGGAGAAAAAAGCCACTGAATTCCTAAGGAAAAATATCGTCTGCCGGTTCGGGATTCCCCAAGCCATCATCACTGACAACGGGAAGCAGTTTGACAGCAAAGGTTTCAGAAAACTCTGCGAAGACCTCCAGATTTCCCTAAGATTCGCCACACCAGCCCATCCCAAATCAAACGGCCAAGTCGAGGCGACAAACAAAACCATCAAGGCCAACCTGAAAGCTCGGCTTGGATCCAGCAAAGGCCTATGGGTCGAGGAACTACCAGAAGTATTATGGGCGCACCGGACAACCTATAAGGACTCCACGGGAGAAACCCCATTCTCCTTAGCATACGGATATGAAGCTGTCATCCTGGCAGAGATCGGGGTGACCTCCCACAGGGTTCAGCACTACGAGAGTAAACAGAATGAATGACTTATCAGAAACCACCTCGACCTGATAGAAGAGAAGAGAGAGAAATCGGCCATAAAAACAGCAATCTACCAGCAAAGGATGGCCCGCTTCTACAATAAAAGGATTCGGACACGCACCTTCATCCCGGGCGACCTGGTGCTAAGAAAGGTCACCCTAAATACTCGAAAGCCATAGGAGGGCTCCCTGAGCGCCAAATGGGAAGGGCCCTACAAGGTGGCAAAAGTGGTGAAACTGGGAGTGTACATCTTAGAGCGGCTGGACGGCACAAGATTAAAAAAGCCATGGAACTCTGAGATGTTGAGGAAATACTTCCAGTGAACTTTCCCTTCCTCCTATCTGTTTACGGCAGGAATCCAAATACATAAAGCCTCTCTCGAAATGACCCACAGAGAGTTGTAAGAAGGGCAGTATGTCCCCGAGTATGAATAAAAAACTTTCTTTTTTCCAAACGCTCTCCTAAAAAATAAAACTTTACAAAAACCATATTCAAAAAAAACTCGGGGACATGCTCACAACGACGATCCAAAGCTAAAGAGCACAAAAACTCGCAACTACCCGACCACGGCTACCACCATAAAAATGCACAAAGTCACACCAGAATCGTTCGACTCCATACAAAAAATCAGAGAACATAGATCTGTGAGAAGCATAACATAAGGAGGGATATGCCCTTAATGTTTCAATCGGCTCGGGACTGGATTACGTTCCGCTGAGGCCACATGATTAATCGGCTCGGGGCTGGATTTCGTTCCGCCGAGGCCACTGGATTAATCAGGCTCGGGACTGGATTTCGTTCCGCCGAGATCGCTTGGTTATTCAGCTCGGGGTCGGGTTACGTCCCACCGAGTCATGCTCATCGGTCTGGGGACGGGATATTCCCCCAGAACCAAGTATTTCTCTTAGCTCGAGGTCCTCGGAAATATTCAGGGACATACTCGATGCTTAGGATCCGTGAGAAGCATAGCACGGGGAGGGAAGATACCCCTGTGGCGATTGTCTGCTCCAGTGTTACCGAACATAAGGAGGAATACGCCCTTAATGTGTCGAGCACTATTTGATCCTCACGTACCCGATGTAATGGATCCGTGGGAAAGCATAGCACGGGGGATAATGATGCCCCCGTGACCATTGCTAGCTCCAGTGATTCCGGACCTAAGGAGGAATGTGCCCTTAGTATCCCGGACACTCTTTGATCCATTCATCATCCGGATCCGCGAGAGACACAGCACGGGGATGCGTTGTGCCCCTGTGACATGTGCCTGCTCCAGTGTGGTAAGGAGGAGCCCTCGTACAATACACAGGCTCCCCAGTGAACCGACGTGTAGAGGATGTGCCCTTACCATTCAAACGCTCTACTGATCCGAACCCTGGTTCGCCGGGACACTGAATTGGAAGATTCAGAATTGTGTTTTGGAGACCTCGGACGGGACGCTGTTTTGAGGCATCCATGTTGTTGTTTATGCTTGCAAAACGTTTTTTATTTTTGGATAGGTGCTAAGTCACCCCCGCCTTTTTATTTTCCAGAAACTTGTTTTTGTTTTCCGCCGGTCTGGTAGGGGAACACCCATGCCAGATTCGGTAGGGCTTCAAAGGTTGATTCACTTCCATTCTGAATAAGTCCCAGGGGTTAGTCGGCTCGGGGCTGGATTACGTTCCGCCGAGGCCGCTTGTTAATCGGCTCGGGGCTGGATTACGTTCCGCCGATGCCGCTTATTAGTCAGCTCGGGGCTGGATTACGTTCCCCGAGACCGCTTGTTAATCGGCTCGGGGCTGGATTACGTTCCGCCGAGGCCGCTTGTTAATCGGCTCGGGGCTGGATTTCGTTCCGCCGATGCCACTTGTTTACTCAGCTCGGGGTCGGGTTACGTCCCACCGAGCAGCTTCTTTTAAACTAGGGAGGTAACATTCCCCCAGAGCCAAGTGCCTTTCTCACTCGGGGTCGGGTTACGTCCCACCGAGTCAGTCTTCTTTGGATTGGAGGAAGTAACATTCTCCCAGAGCCCAAGTCCTTCACTCAGCCCGGGGTCGGGTTATGCCCCTCCAGCTCATTTTGACCCCTAAAAGGTCTCAAGTATTCGGATAAAAAGAAACATAGAGAGAAAGAAAAAAGGAGAAAGACATAAGGATGACACATTAGAATATATATATATATATATGTATATGTCAAAACACAGTGAAAAATATTATTACAAAAAGGTTTTTAAGTGTACACAGGGCCCCAGTCGGGTTACCCTTTCTCATTCAGCCCGCACAGGGGCGGGAATCTCTTCCTCAGCTAACTCAGACAGCGGGAGGATCGGCTCGACCTCAGGAGGAGGAACCGCGACTTCAACCTCGCCAGCGTGAGAGACCTCTGCTTCAGGGATTGGATGAGGGATCTCAAGGCAGTCCTCGCCAGGGGCAGGAAACATCAGGTCGTCCTTCTTGGGAAGCCCCGGAAGCCGGAACCACCGAAATAGGGTCGGGATCCATCACCTCCTCGGAAGGAGGAGAGGAGCCATTTCCAGAACTCATCCTCAGATATATCCCCCTTGCAAAAGCTGATGGCCGCATAAATAGGATCCATATTCAGACTTGGCAGCACCATCGGTATTAGTTCAGCGTAGTCACCAACCCCCTCAAGGCGGATGGCCTCCTTCTCGGCCTCAAGATCGGCCTCTCTCTCCTCAAGCTCGGCCTCTTTCTCTCAAGATCGCCTCGGGCCCATGCCATCTGTTCATCATTGGCCTTCAGTTTGGTTTCAGCACTTGACACCTTGGCTTTCAAAACGCCAATCTCAGACTGGGCAGCCTTCAAATCCTCCCGGGCCGTATCGGCAAGTTTTCGCTCCAACCCGGCAGCAGCCTTGAGAGCCTTGTTTGTTTTGAAGTTCTCAATTGCAGTCGCTTCGAGGTTCTTTATCACCTCCTCCCGATCGGACAATTTAGCTTCCACTTCTGTAAGGTGATTCTGAAGTCTCTGGGCCTGGCCACCCTCGGACAATAGACTCAGAAGGAGGTCCTTATTCTTGGCCATGAGATAAGTAGCCTGCACAAAAACAAAAGAAGTCAAGATATAAGATAAAGGAAACCGAGAACCAAAATCAGAAAGAGGAGGAGTAAAATTACCTTTGCCATTTGAGAGCTCAACTCGGTCACCAAGGCTTCGGGAGAGATATCCTCATATCTCGAAACCTCCCCGGGGGAACCACCTCGGCCAATTCATTAAAATCCGGCATTAAATGGGAAGTAGCCTCCCGGATGCCTTCTCCCAAGTCATCCACCCCGAGGATCACGGAACCTTTCCGCTTCTTAGAGGAGCCCTCAGAAGATTTTTTCCCCCCGACGGACATCTTTCTTTTTGCCCTGCACAGGCTCCTCCCCCTCCAGCTCAGCCTCCTCGGCCCCAAATTGACGCCTCATTTTCCTAAAAGGCTTCGGCGGACTGACCAACAAGCAGATTCTGGTAACTGCACACCAGATGGAGAGGATGGATCCCGAGTAGCCGGCTGAACCTTCCTTTGAGGTGCTCTCCCAACCGCAATGGATTCAGGTTGTGCCCGGGAACTTGCAGCTTCGGCGTGGCCAGCCCTCTTCATAGTACCAGCCAACTTCTCAAGAAACTTAGGCCTCTTTGACATGCCTACAAAAAAGGGGAAAGAAGGAAATCAGGACCCAAGCATACAGCAAAGACATCAAACATGATAAACAAACAGAGAAGTCAAACTAAACAGTCAGCAGACATCTACCTATCCGACCCGAGACCTCCGAAGGGACAGCCCGAGTAAGGCCCGACTCAACAAAGGCCGCATCATTAACCAATTCCCTCCAGTGGGCGGCATACCGACGAGCCCAATGTACCCACCTCCGACCCGACGAGAAACCTTGGGAGCATCCCGCCAACAAGCTGGGATGGACCAGAAAAGTTAGAAACCTAAAAAGACTAAGAACGGGAATAAAGAAAAGGAGGGTATTAAAACTCCTAAACTCCCGCCCTGAAGATATCGGTACCAAGAATTCCCCTTCATCCGACCTGAGGGACCGTCCCCAGTCCCCAGTGGCCCAGAACCAAAGATATTTGAAGTTCTTATTGGAATCAGGAAGCTTTTGGACAACGTTTGACGAGCTGTCATAAGCAGAAAGGTAATACCATCCATGGTACGACCTAGGATTGGCTTTCAGCCGGTATAACCTCTTCACCTCTTCAAAAGAAGGCTCGCCGAGTCCTGCCAGATGCCAAGCTATGTACAACCGGCCAAAATCCTCCAACTGTTTAGACTCAACTGACAAGGAGCAATCTCCATCTCAGCCAGCATCCCAGCAAAATAAGGTTGAAGAAGAGGCAGCCGCAGCCCACACTCGAAAAAGGCAGGAAGAAGTGCCACCGAGCCCTCGTCAGGTTGACTAGCGCGATCCATCGGGCCGGGAACTTCAATGGCGATATCTATCGGAATGTTATATCGCTGTCGAAGTAGTGCAAGGTCATCTTCAGTTATCTTGGAGGGACGGTTCATATCCAGAGCCGACGAGCCGAGATCACCGGACTCTGGATCCTTCCGAGGAACCCTTGATGGTAAGAATCATGTTCGATCTCAGAAGGAGTAGGGGTAGTATCAAGGTTCTACACTGGGTGCCCCCGAGCCCGAGGAGAGAGCTCTTCAGCAGGGGGAGTTGAGGTTTTGGCAAAATTTTCTGGGGGAGAATCGTTGTCAGACATCCCTGACATCCGGCCAAACAAAGAAGGAAGGGGAAGTCAGTCTATAACTAAGAAACTACTCAGGTTTCTTCGTCTTAGCTAAAAACAGGTGGGTTCTAAGAGTGTCCTAAAGCCAAATCCAACAAAAAACTTAAGTCGTTCCCTAGCAACATCAAAAAAAAAAAAAAAAGACAGCAAGATTCACAGAACAAAAGTAGAAGAGGTCGTTCAGAGGACTCACTTGTTTCTTCTCAGAAAATCCGGAGGTTATGCAGTACGGTTGGCCCGTTCCTTATATTCACAGCAAAGAAAAAAGAAAGCCCGCGGTTGAACTCCGAGAACACTGAGTTGAGCGAGTCACGGAGATATTTTCAGGAAAGAAGGAGAAATTGCCGAAAAAAAGATGGAACAGTGAAAACCTCACCTTCTTATAGTCATGACCAGGACGCTCGTGACCATAGGATCTAAGGGAGGAACCCGGATGAACGCCAAGTGTCGTCTGCAAAAGAGGTCTGCCAAGTTTAAACAGACGGTGAGATCAGCACACTGTGAAGAAGACGCCTCTATACGGTCGATTCGTGCCCTTTTTGGCAGGAACCCGGCGGATGTTTGACAAGTGTCGAACTCAGAAGAAACCCTAAAGATGATTTGATAGGCATTTAAACGGACATGACTATTGCGTGTCTCAAGAAAAAGCGCTTGAAAAGAGGTGACGAAACATTTCTCAACACCAGATCGACCTCCAACAAAGTAAATCAGCCCACCATCTCTATATAGTTCCCGGCACCAACTTGCAAACTCGTTATTACCGAGAACTAGGGGACAGATGTTGATGGTGTTTTCAGGACCTATGTTATTTACGGAGTACGACAGGGGTAAAAAGGGTAATTCTCTCCTCGGTCGAAACCGTTAAAGCCGACCCGACCACAACAGGTGAAGACCGACCACTTTAGTTCGGATGACCGAGCACTATAAGGTCGGCAGAAAACACTCAGCATACAAGACTATCATGACCGACCTTATGAAGACCGACCAGACAGGCGAGATATGCTCAAGATGGTGACACCCTATTCTTGCGGATAAGATAAACAAATTATCCTATTCTCACAAGGAAATGAAGTCAGAATCCGAAAAGGAATAAGAAAAGAAAAGGCGATATTAGACTAGGAATCCTTGCAAGAAGAGGAGACAGAGTTCAAACTAGGATTTCTTATGCAAATAGGAGTCTGATTTCTGAATCATTATAAATAGGAGGGCAGAGTATGTGTAAAAGGCATCATAAAAAATCAGGGATCAGAATCATCAAGCTCTGATTTGTAAAAGCATAAAAAGATCTGAGAAGAGTATTGAAGTAATAAAAAAGTATCATCATGTTTTCTCCGTGGACGTAGGTCGGATCAAAATCCACCGAACCACGTTAAATCTCCTTGTTCATTGGTGCATTTATCTGTCTTCGCTGAATTTGCTTTTGGTCCCCCATAACCAAACAAATTCACTATTGAAGGAGGATTACCTCGGAGGTGATATTCCCATATTACCCTGAGACCAAAATCCACCGTCAACAGTTTCTTTTCCTTCACTTTTACTTTATTTGGTGATTATCTACATAAATTTATCTATTGGTAAATTGAGATTTTCTTGCAGTGTTGTGATATGTTACTTGAATTTACAATTTGATTCTGTTATCTATATCTAACTTCTGAAATTTTAGCTAATCATATGTCATAATTTAGATTATAAAGTAATACATGATCACTCTTTTTATAAAGTTTTTTTTTAATACATTCCACTTCCAAGAGATATTTCTTTTATTTATAATGGACTTCGATTGCATTCCAAGCACTGAGTTAAAACTTGCATATAATTTTAAAGGAAACTTTCACTTTACAAGTAGATTTTTTAAATGAGGTCTACATATTTTTGCAAAACCGTCTTAAGAATTGGATATTCAATTGTGTGGTTTAGAAGCGGAAGATTGTTTAAGTGGCTGTAATAGACCCAACTAAAGGTGTGTTTGTTTTATCGTAAAAAAATTTTGGAAAGTATTTTCCTCATTTTACGGTTCTCATACATTTGCGGAAAATTTGATCAACATAAACTAAAAATGTAATTAAAAACTAACTTCCAATGCAAATAAAAGAGATTCTATGAGCATCCCCAAATTTAAATGTCAAAAAATGTGCCTAAACTGAAAATGTACATATATTGTAAAATCATTTGATGTTTCAAAAAAGAATGTTTAATTTAAATTCAAAGCACGCGAAGAACCTTGTCATGAGTTAGGCACTTTGCCTAATAAACTAGATTATTTTGAATAAGGTTAGACACTTTGCGAACAACGTCTTACAACATCTTGGAAGGAGTCCACTATGAAAGAATACCATACTCTTTCAAATAGTCGAGAAACTTATTGCTTAAGTAATTTCCACACGGTCCAATCATGATGATTTAATACTCTTGCCGGTCTGTTTTTATACTTCGTGTCGAAACTCTTTGAATTACTCAAAAGTTTCTAACTCTTGTTTTTCATAAGATACACATAACCGTAACGCGATGCCACATCCCTAAAGGTTACGAAGTATTCATATCCACCTAGACATGGGCCCACTTACGTCACCATGAAAGAGGGCTAACATATCGATGGCACTAGCACTTTTACCAAGTAAAAGGCGTTTTAGGCACTTTGCCTAATAAACTAGATTCGTAGACATCATTTGAATTATGATCAAATCTGTCCTAGTATCCACTCTTCGAAAGTGTGGATATACGAGTCTTGTTAATGTGTCCCAAACAACAATGCCACTTTTAAGTCTCAACAGATTTATTCAGTTTGAGCTTTTGTTTTGTCATATTATATGTTTGAGATTCATTTATATTCTAAATATAAATACTGTTGTTCACATCTAATGTGTTTATCTCAATATCATCTTTATAAACAAAACACTTAGTGTTCTAGAATATAAAGGTATACCCGCAACATGTTAAACTAGATACAGAGATAATGTTCATAGTCAAACTAGATACATTATAACAGTTTCCTAATTTAAGTACATGCCCAAAGGGAAGTTCCAAAACTTAGGTTTATACGGCCAAAACAACGACTCTCGTCCCATTTCCAACTCATAGGTCGATCTCATATGAAGCCAGTCTCATGCTAATCAGCAGATCCCGCACATCAGTACATATATTTATGTACCACATCCAGTATCTAAAATCCAATTTTAAAACCAGCAGTGGACATGTTTATAACAAACATACTTGAAGTCGGAGCTTTGCCCGTCTTCACTTCCTTCATGTATGCCTTGTCCATACGGCAGTCACGCTTCCAGTGACCCCGTTTGCCACAATTTAGGCAGACATCTTGGGATATGTCATTTGTCTTCTTAAAAGACTGTGACGATTTAGCCTTGCCCTTTTCTTCACACCATCAGAAGCCTTCGGCCAAGCCTTGGCCTTCTGGGATGTCGAAGTAAGATGCATCTTACGCTTCTTGCCCTTTTGCAAGCTCTGGCTCTGTCTGTTTAAGCATAGCCATTAACTCTCCAAGAGTTTTTGTTTTGCAATCAGTACTTCTAAGATCTAAGAATAGATCTATGAATATCCTTCAATTTCAATATCATACTATAAGGATCTAATCCTTAGTTCTGACGAAGAAATGAAATTAGGAGTCATTGCGACAAGCATAACAGATTGAGCACTAAAGTTATCATCACCATGAGTCTTCCAAAGCTCATGCTCCACTATTTGCTCAACTCCAGGCTCAGGCCCAAGATGTCACTCTATCAAATAAAGTAACTTCTCGGCTCACAGGACTATCCTGAGGTTCTATTCCCAATTTGAAAATTTAAAGTTGTTTAAAGATATTTTCACCCAAGATTATGTTTTAAACGCTAATCTTTCAGTTATCTTGATTGCTATAGTCAAACTATCCAATCAACGATTTCAGGTACAATCAGATGTAATGATTACTATAGTCTAACTATATAACAAACTAAAATGATCGGTTAAATTCAAATATATTGATTACTATAATCCAATTATATAATCAACTATAAATGAAGTAGTTTGAATACAGTCCAACTGTTCAATTAAAACAACAATTGAATATTAGTCCAACTAATATATATAATTTTCTTAATGACGAAAAAGAAATAAGCGCGTATTGGCAAGTATCTAAACGAAATTGCAAATTTAATACTTGTCTCCCATTATTTTCGGCGAGCCTCTAACCCTTTGTAGAGTACTCGGGAAACCTAATTTCCTAGTGGGCTAGGATCCCGTTACATAACATAAACATTGACTTTGGCCAACAAGTTGTATGAAACTTAACTAGGTAGATCTCTAAGATCAATTGGATCACATCCAATTCCTAGATCCAGTAGGTGGACTTCCAAGTCCGAAACATATATCCAATATATGCCAATATATCCGATATATTCCCTAACCTTTTTCCTCTGAATCAAGTAAGCCTTGGCTTTGGCTCAACAAGCTTAATGAAACCAGTTAAACATGACCCATTGACCGTGAGAAAGCTTCGTAATCGAGGCAGAGATGAACAAGAGAGTGACCTTGACTTTGACCAATAAATCACAACTTGCCCAAGGCGTACGATATGGAACAAAGCTTTCATGATTCAAACACATCCGCGATGGACAAAGGTCTTGAATTTGGCCAACAAACCAATGCCAATCTTGGATCTTGAAAGAGAATCACTCAATGGAAGGAAAAACACTTAATATAAAATGAGGGTTTTTGTCGCGATTTGGCAACAATTTATTATCTTTAATTAGGTCTCATCATACACCCTTAAGCATGCATTCTAAAAGCATAATAAGGCGCGATAAAATTTAATAATGATATGCGGATGAATATACAACAAACTTGTTCCTAGAACAAATCTCTCAATTTCCTCTCTCCCGCTAGCACTATTCATACTTCTACCCAATTACATAATACTTTTAAAGAAACCTCATTAACATTAAGGGAAATTGGTGAGAAGAGAAATACAATGAGAAAATATGTAATAGGCTGGACACGCAGGTCCAATTTAATATATTCTAAATTTATTACAACAATTTCCAAAATTGCCCTCACCCTTCTAATATCCATCCGATATACATTATTCATACATACATCCAAGTATTCACACAAAGCATGTTATCAATCATCTAATCCAATTACATGAAGAATCTCTTTAAATTCACAGAATGCTCGGTCATTCCCCAGTCCGAGCATTCCAACATAAAACATTCATCATTGCATCCGCGAGGCTGCTCCTCAGCCTTCGCCGATATCAGAATGGTTTCAAACCCAAACTGCTTTCTATTCTCTTTCTCATCGCTAAACTCCTTGACAAAATGATCCACCACTTCAAAAGTTAGAAGGTCTTCTTGTTGTCCAGTCCCAAAAGTTTCCAGCCTTGCTGTTTTCGATTTCCCCTGACTTCAGAATCCCCATCAAACTCCATAGCTCTCTTGGTTCTCGGAATGTTGATTGTTACTGAGTTTTTCGGTCCTGGGCTGCACCTTGCCCTCAACTTCCACTTCTTATTGCTACTCTTATGGCCTTTGGGCCTACCCACTAAAAGCCCACAATTTTCTCTCCCTTTACTAAACTGCACAGTGCTTCCATCAACTGCCCCCTTGGGAGCATTGATACCCTTCCCACTATTTAACACGCGCCCAATTGCCTCTACCCCATCAAATTCAAAAGTCCCACCATTTCTTCCACCTTTTGGGATGTTCTTCCCCATACGACATGCCTCTCTGACATCTGAAAAGGTTGTCGCAATCATTTCTAACATCATAGGGCTCATATCCCCATGCAAAGGAGATCGACCCGGTTTGCTACCTCATTCTTGCCCAGGATCCGTATCCACTATATTTGACTCTGTTAAGTGAATGTGATCTTTGACCCACCTCTGCTCCATCGTATTCCGGCTACTGGGATTGTTCACTCGTAGAGGAGATATAATACTGGAACCTATCTCTTCTTCACTCCTAGCATTTGCCTCTCTATCAAAAATCATCCCCGAGTTGGTTATTGTTAGTTATTTCTCTTCTAGTACTGAAATATTTTCCTTATGCTCCTTCTGTGTTGCCTGACCAGATATGATGGGACCCTATTTTCTGCCCCTGTGGTTTCTAGTCCAATCTCCAGATCCACCCACTCTCATCCAAGTACCAAACTTAAACTTTGGGAGCTGTGGATGGCTACCAGGATCTCCATCAAAACATTGCTCACACTCCATGTAGCCATGTCCAAAGATACCACAGAAGAAACAGAATTCTGGTAGTTTCTCATAAAGAACCGGTATAATTACTTGGTCTCCGTCATCACCATGTGTTAACTTGATAAACCTTATTAATGGTTTTTCCACTTTAATAATCACTCTAATTCTTATAAACCTACCCCCTACTTGAGCTCTCTAAACCAGATCTACCTCCTGGACTACCCCTATCTGGTTTCCCAGAAATGTAGCAGCATTATCATTTAAACACACTACTGGTAAGTTATAAAGTTGAATCCAGAACTGAGCTTCTTCAAATTTCTGTTTTGCTATCTCTCCCATCCCCGTGAGAGATGTAAGGACCAGCAAAGAATTCTCAAAGTGCCCTGGTCATGTGACTAAAATTCTTCTTCGATCCCTTTCTCACCCAAATTTAAATAAGAAAACGTTTTGACCCAAGGCTTCTATTTTCATTTCCTTAGTTGTTCTCCAGGCCAGTTGGATAGTCGCCTTAAAAGCTTCTCTATTAACAAGTTTGGTTGAGAGTATATTGCCTATCAGACATGCTCCTAGTAGATCTCTACCTTCACTCTGTAGCTTATCCGGAAGTTTAATTTCCCCTTCCTCTTGCAAAGACAATTCATTACAAAGCTTAACTAATTCTTCAGAATCCATTGAGTGCCAGCCCACTTCCAACAGCACTACTATTTCTCAGGTGAAACTATAAAAGATGAAAGCCTCTACGAGAAGAGGATGAAAACAAACACCACCAAGTGTATTGAGGTTGAGCATGGGCTCAAAGAGAGTCTTCCACAATGGAGAAGAAAAAAACAGGTCCTCGTATTTGACACCCACTCTGTCTTTTACCTAAAGCACCAGTGGTCTAGTGGTATAATAGTACCTAAAGTGTTCTAGTGGTAGAATAGTACCTAAAGTTTGTTTAGAAAATTGCTCCATTGTGAAAAATTGGTACTCCATTTTCAATCCTACCTAAAGTTTTTTGGATGGTTTATTGATGATGCTTGCAGCTGGATATTACATTATTCTCGGCAGAACCCATAATTAGCCCACTGAACTTTTATCCGACATCTCAATAGCCCACCAAACTTTTATTTTCACCCTTTAGCCCACTGAACTCTTAAAAACGGTGTAACAAACCCATTTAGTGTAACACCGTTCCGTTTACCGTCCACGTCAGATTTTTCCGTTAGGAGTTGATGACGTGGCAACCAACAGTGCAAATGCCAAATATAACATAACACATAATTGACCCCCTGAACTTTTATAATATATCTAATTAGCCCACTGAACTTCAATATTTTACCTTTAAGCCTACATAACTCTCATAAATGATGTTAAAAACCTTTATAACTACATAAACCATCATCAACACAATCATGTCTTGAAAAAATTGCAAATGGTCTATTTAATTTCATTTGAACATTAATCAACACTACTAAAAAAAATAAATTTTCAATATTAAAAAAATAATAGTAAAACACAATCATATCTAATTTTTAATAAATAATTTTAGAATAAAGGTGACGTAACATATTAAATGGTCCACAATAACAACACAGAAAGATGAAAAAGAAACATAATATTGAAACGAAAAATACAAAATAATAGACTTAGATTAACCAATAGTGTCTAGAATAATGATATTTGTTTAATTTAAGGTGTGTAACAAACATGTTTAGATCAACAAATAATGATATTTGTTGATAATTTAAGTACCATGAATTTGTGTCTAATATGTTGCGTCACCTTTATTCTAAAATTATTTATTAAAAATTAGATATGATTGTGTTTTACTATTTTTTTTAATATTGAAAATTTATTTTTTTAATAATGTTGATTAATGTTCAAATGAAATTAAACAGATCATTTGTAATTTTTTCAAGACATGATTATGTTGATGATGGTTTATGTAGTTATAAAGAGTTTTTAACATCATTTTTTAGAGTTATGTAGGCTTATAGGTAAAATATTGAAGTTCAGGGGGCTAATGAGATGTATTATAAAAGTTCAGGGGGTCAAATATGTGTTCTGTTATATTTGACATTTGCATTGTTGGCTGCCACGTCATCAACTCCTAACGGAAAAATCTGACGTGGATGGTAAACGGAACGACGTTACACTAAATGGGTTTGTTACACCGTTTTTAAAAGTTCAGTGGGCTAAAGGGTGAAAATAAAAATTTGGTGGGCTATTGAGATGTCGGATAAAAGTTCAGTGGGCTAATTATGGGTTCTGCCCATTATTCTCTACAAATTCATATTTTTTTTTTTTTTAAAAAAAATCTCAAATTTTTAATAGTTTTTGTTCTTTGTTCTTTGTTTTTTTTTTTGTTTTTTTTTTATATTATTATTATTTTTTTTCTCTAAAAGGTTTATGTTTATGCTTAGGGAAGACAAAAATCCCTGCGGGGATGGGGGCCTGAGATATTAGGGGAGGGTATTTAGCGATCGTTTTTAAAAACGGGCCGAGTGCGGGTATAAATTTTAATACCCGTTAGGTATACGGGCCGGGTATGAGTATAAGACTCTCTAACCCGTACCCGCTCAATAAACCCGTTTGATTTTGGCTTTTTAATTATTAATTTTTTTAGTCAAAAAATTAATTACTTATTAAATAAAAAACAAGAAAAACATAATTTATTTGTTCAATTTAATATAATATTTTTCTCTTTATTTTGAAAATGAGATTTCTATCAATATTAATTAATTTATTTCATTTTGTTTTAAATATGAGATTTCTACAGCAATAGTATTTATTTAGTAATTTATATATTTTTTTCTTTATTTAAGTAAATTTAAACCTATAGTTGTTAATTTAGTATTTTTATTTTATATCTATTTATTCCAATAATTTTTTAATTGATTTTTTTTTAAAGGCATATAGATAAAAAAAAAATTAATAAATAAATGAGTATAGGGGATAGGGGATGAGGATTGATATATCTTTATCTTTATGGGGAATCCCCGACCCATACCCACACGAATGACAGGCCGGGATTAGAGATATTATATATCATGTGGGTACGAGTGCCGATATTGACATCCTCGTCTTATACCCGACCCGTTGCCATCCCTATGCTATGTTTCTTTTCAGTGCAAATGCACATTTTGAGTGGCAAGGCTCGTAAAGCAGTTGTCGCCCATTCCCCTTTTAAACATTAAAAAGAAAAAAAAATACCCAAATATATTTAAACAAAACAATAATGCATAAATTGTAATGGAGCGGTATTTTGGAAAAAGAAAACAAAAAGTTCATAGTTGGAGACTAGGAGTGAGCCAATATTAAATTAATATATGATCTTGAAAATTAATGATGAAAATAGAATGGATTGTTTGTTAGAATAATCATAAAGATATTAAACAGGATAAAGATATTGTTTTGATATTTTTTTTTAACTTTTATTTATCATAAAAACGAAGTTTTATCATGAAATTTTAATTTGTCTTTGTTTTATCATGATTTAATGTGTGTTAGCATTTTTCTTGTTTGTAGGGTAGTGGAGGCAAAAGGGGAGGTTATGCATGCATCAACGTGTTCCTTCATGAACCAAACCCTTGAGCCCTTAAGGCTCACAACTTTCAAATCCAAACGTTGACACATCTCAATGGTAGCTGAAATTTCCAAGTCTATATACGCAGAAACAAATCAACTTTACTAGAGACTAGAGACTAGAGACTAGACATAGCTGAATCTGATCATCAATATATCTGTGTAGCAACTACTCCATGGTCTCGCATCAGCAGCTTGCTTTAGATCAAGTTGAGGTTAATATTAATAGCAACTCCAACTCCTCCTCTCTCTCTCTCATTTCCCACAAGACAGAGAAACCAGGTGGTGCTGAAGCAGGTTGGTTTCCTTTAATTTCATATATAGAAGCTTAGTTCCATCAATGTCTGTTTTGAGTACGTAGTCACTCGCTGTAATTTTGTTATTAAACTTTACAATCCAATATTTATTTACTAGATTAGAGGAACCCGTAACTTATACTCTCTTGCTAGCGATGTGAATGCTACATCGATATAAACAACTAATTAATTGATTAATTTTGACTGCTGCAGAAGAAGAGAGCGATGAAGATTTGTTTATGGTTCCGGACGTGGAAAGTAGTGGACAAGCACCCAACGTGAATAGTAATAGTAATGGTAATACTGCTCAAAACCAGAAGCGCCGCCGCGGACGTAACCCTGTCGATAAGGAGTACAGAAGGCTTAAGAGGTAAATTCTCTCTCTGAAACAGAAAATTCCGGATCTCGTTCGCTACAAGATTCGAAATTATTTTATTGTCTCGATTAAAAAATCATTAGAGATTCATGATATTTTTTCGTCCCGAATCTATAGTGTATTTAAAAAATTATGAATTTCTAATCACGATTCGTGACAATTTTTTGAGTCTTTGTATAATGGTAAGATTGTAGGTCACAGATTTAAATCCTGAAAACAGTCAACATAAACTTAAAGCTATATATATATATTATCCTTCTTAGAGTCCATAATATGAGAAGCTTTTTGTATTGGGTCATCCTTATTGGATATGATTTTTTATCACGATTGAAAAATCTTGTAAGAATTCATGATAATTACATAAATCAGACTGGAATTAGGATTGGGAAAGCCTGATCGATTGCCAACCCTAATATGACCACTTGGTTTTTAACACATGACATATGTATTATCGATGACTTCACTTGAAGTCCAGGTTGCTAAGGAACAGGGTGTCTGCCCAACAAGCTCGAGAAAGGAAAAAGGTTTATGTAAATGACTTGGAACTGCGTGCCAAAGAACTGCAGGACACCAACTCTGTATTAGAGGACAAGATCTCTACTTTGCTCAATGAAAACAATATGCTTCGCAAGGTCATTTTTCATATTGCTTAATTTCTTCAAATTGTAAATAAACCTTTTCGCATGTTTTGATTAATTCATTTGCATTAATTATATTTACCAGGTGCTTTTGAACACAAGGCCTAAAGTTGATGAAAGTAGTGATCAAAAGCAGCAGAATTAATTAATCGGGCAACAGTTTCCACTTCATTTATCAGCTTTATATCAATTACTAGGCTTCTAGGAAAGTACATCTTCCCACAGTTTATATGTATGATTTGGTTACCATGTGACGATTATCGTTTGATTCAAGAATCAATACGTACTTGAGAAATTTAGTATAATTAATGTCCATCCTATGGCAGCCATTTAGAATAAATCTTCTTACAATAAATGCAATTAGTTTGTAGTACATTCTTGAATTTCTTATGCTTTTTTAATGGTTTGATTTGATGCAGGGTTCGCATAAAATCATGAATATTGATCGGAATTTGAGATCCTAATTATTTCATATAGAATTCAAGACAAAAAATCATTTAGAATAAAAATTTCAATTAAGTCTCGAAATGATTTTTCGATCTAAATCACAATTTTTAGTCTAAATTTTTATTCAATCGACCAAGACAATCCTGATGAGAGCTTTTCATTATGTCTTACGAGGAAGGACCTCAAGAAACCATTTGACCCGCCAACTCCTCAAATTATTTCTAATCCAAAGAGGCCGATCGAGAAATAGAGACATCTTGATGATACGAGACATATTTAGGACGAGAGATCAAAATTATCATCCCTAGTTTATTGAACCCCCATGTCATACTTTTTTTTCCCATTTAAAAATAACTTTTAACATCCACATATCATAATTTTTCTATTTAAATAGTTTTTAACAGTGGAGAAAATATGTGTTTAATTAATTTTTGGTTATTATAAAAAATAATGAAAACAGAAAGACCAGGACTTTATGAAGAATAGTCTTCATGGAAATATTATAAGAATTTTATATTGTTTTCAAAAATATTTTAATGAGGTGAAAAAGGACATTGAATAAGCTTTGCTGATCCCACTGTGTCTTCTCAGCAACATCCACTTCTTCATAAATATTAAATGTCACAGGTGCAATATGATTTTTGAACAGAAAGAAAGCTCCAAAAATGAAACATAAAGAGATACTTATAATAAGGCTACTTGCCTGTGAACACCAGATTGTGGCAGGTGTTGTCACAAGGGTATGGACAATCATAAACCTTAATGTGAACTCGATCAAAGTACCAGTCTCCAACAGATTCCGCAATTCTCTGCAGGTTGATCATCAATTAATAAGGATCTATTAACAGAAATATCAGAAAATTAATCGAGAAACTTAAAAAAAAAAAAACAAAAAAAAAGAAAAGACTACAAAATATATATGGAGTAACGGCGAATTTTTTCCTACAAGAGCATCAGGAGTAGTGTTCTTCATTGATTGTTTCCAATAGCAGGTTGAACTTAATAGAATTAACGAAACAATAAGGTAGAGTGTACATGCCTTGTTTCTTATACGTGGAGAATTTGGAGCAAACCATGTATCCTGTCTCTCGGTCTGGCAATGAGCAAAGCATGAATTTATAAAGATTCCATTTTTCTTGTGCTTTGATAAGCCTTGAACAGCGTTTAGCATTTGGTTTCGGAAACCTGCATCAGATAAGATAGGGAAAGCAACTATATCTTATATTATAATTGAAGCAGTAAATGGTACAATATCTTTAAGGATTTAATCCAAAAAAAATCCACCTTGAAAAACACAGCAGAGAATAATATCAGATGCAATCACCTTGCAGATAACGAAGTTGGGATGCCGTACAAAGACCATAATTGTTTCTGCATCCATGCCAAATGCCATGGGGATCAGCTGATGGTGGAGCTAGGGTGGCCTGAATCTGAATAAAATGGGAATTGAAATATATTATTAAGTCATGTGGGTGCTTAAGGTCTTACCAAGTAAGACGGCTATGGTCATCATGTAGCAGGAAATTCACACTTTAGACTTGTCCGCTATCCTTGTGCATCTAAATGTATGCAACTGGGTAACAGGGGTTGTTTTTCAACAATAAACTATGAGCCATCTGAAAATTACATTTAAATGGACTTGACGATCTGAAAGACATTATTGTATTGAAATTTTGTAATTGGGTACAGGTTCATGAAATAAAAAATGATATTCAACAAAATGTTCACAACATATGCGTATGCATCATTTTTGGGGTAGATTGATAAGGAAAATGTAAATTTTTATATGCAGGGCGAAGATATGGGACTTACCTGCCACATGTCATAAGCTGCATTGAGAAGAAAAAGCGGAGTCTTTACACTAGCAATCAAATGCTGAGGGAAAATGCACTGAAAATCAAAGGAAAGGTCATATATTGATTTCAGTTGTCTATCAAAACCTATAAATTTGTCGAAAATCTGTCATGAAGAGAAGTATTACCAAAATTGAATTTAGGCGCTTCGTACAGCTCTGCGGCAGGTTCTGCACTTTCTACAATATGAAGATGCCTTTAAAATTGTAACAGAGGAAAATGAAGGATCTTATGGGGAATTGATGGGTTTTTATATCCTTTTGGAAATACAACTTCTCAGTCATTCACTTTAGCAAAGTAATCTACTTGAATGAAACTTGGTAACTATGATTTATGGTTAAAACTATAAGGCAGATATCAATCAAGAAGGTCAATTAAGATAAAAATGCATCTTGTTGAGCACCTGACCTGAACAGACTAAATAACAAGATTTCATTCGAGTAATTAGAGAGATCAACAGAAAATCCATGAATACTAACATTGATTGCCAGATGTACTCATGGCCATGGGTCATGTGACCACATTGATAAATGGAGATCATGCAAATTACGTGGTATACATAGTACAGTTCCATACTCGAGTCATGGAAAGTTCTTCGTGGCTAGGATAAATACTAACAGTTTTAGGTCTAGTCTATACTGTCAAAGGCGATAGGTGGGGCAAAGTGTTTTGGTAGTTCAACCCGCCGAAGTGCTGCCTAAGTGCCACCCAAGCACCGCCTTTGACCAGTCAAAGATCGGATTGACTCAAATATGTAGAATTTTATCTAATATATAAGGAGTCATAACTTAAATACCTAACCGCCGCCTAAGCGACTCGCCTAAGCAGCGCCTTTAACAACATAGGGGTCTAGTAACTACTTTGTTGGCATATCATACACTATGGGATTCCATTACATCGATCCAGATCTTTTAGTTTATCCATTTGAACTATTAAACTGAAATCATTCTCAATAAAAACTTAGTATAAATAAAAAGTACCTGCAAGCTAACCAAGCCACCAAACATGTATCTTGCTGTGCGCCTACCAGATATGTCAATTCTGCAATACATTCAAACACAAAACAATCTGTAAGAATCAAAATAATTGTAAGGAATCAAAGTGATTACAGATCATGAGCTGCTCACGCATCAAGGAACAATCCACCATCACTGAGGCACTTGACTCTAGTGGTCCCTGGAAATAATTCATGGAATTCGTCACAATGCAATATTGATGCCAGACCACCAGCAGAACATCCAGAAAGAAGAGCCTAGAGGATCCAAAAACTTAATAAATCCCAATACCAAAGTCAAAAGGCATAGTAGAAATTTGAATCACGTAACACACAGACCTGATTAGCATACCGCATTCCCTTTGACATCAAATCTTCCATTGCAGCTGACCAGATCCTTTGTCCTCTGAAATATAGTTGTGCTGCCTAAGAAGCAAGGATGAAACAATTCATTCCGTTGGTTCCTAGTAAATGTACACTTGAGTGGAAAACCATAATTTAGTAGCTCAAACTAATAAATAACAGATGTCTTTATTTCAGGCATATCAGAGAGAGAGTTTATGAATGAAAAAGATGAATGTTTTTGCTCCAATTAAAGAAAGATGAACAAAATGTCTTCAATTTCTTTTAGGCATGTGAAACAAATCTGTCAATGCACCATTTAGAAGGAGATAATTAAATCAAGCTAAATGCACCAATTAGGATAATAGGCTCAAAAGATGAGAATGGGGCATCAAAGAAAATGGAGATTGCTCTAGCATTTAGCAGACATCTAGCTCTATAAAGCTCGGTGACAGAAAGATTTACCAACCATGTTTGTGTAATTGGATTATGTCCGAGTATAGTTGATGTGTACACTTGACTACTCCACAATCATTATGTGGAGGAGTATTTCTTCTCTAGCAAAACTTTTATAAGGATAACAATGAAATCACGAAGGAGAAGGTATGGAAAACCAGAGACAATATTAGATCGTAAATTTTTCATTTAAGATCAATAAACATATGCCTAGTTTGACTCTGAAGTTGTTAGGAAAGGAAAATAAGGTAAAATTTCACAGCAGTGTGACCCTCATTATGATTCAGAATTTTGATATCTCAACTTAAAACTTATCGAAAAGAAGAATTGAGGTCAGCTATACATGGTAAGTATATTAAAAGAAGCACAAGATAGTATACTTCCACGAACCTCATTTTGACTGTTACCACCGAAAGATGCACCATCACAATATCGAATCTTTACTCTGTTCCAATTAAAAAAATCTGCAAACATTATAGTTGCATCACGCAAATAAGTACCATGTAGAAAAATTTATTTACATACATCAAGCCACAGGTAGTTAGAAGGCAAAACCAGGATTTTCTTGAGCCATATTGCTTAATATCCCAGTAAATGGTATCTGCTTTTCCATATATGTTGATGAGCCATGGCGAGTTTTCTTGTGGTAAACACAATTTCTAATTGTATTACACCATCCTCCTCCCTGCCATCGGAATGTTTCAGTTAGTCAAACTCATCAATGATAACACAAGCTAAGAGAGAGATCTTAGAAAAATGAAGCAGTTGGATAATGGAAGAAGCTCTGGTGGCAGGAAAAGCTGCCCCTTTTGCTTGGTTTTTGTCATTCATTCCCCAAAATGTAAGGACTGGGAAAATTGCCAGAGTGAGCAGATAAGTTAAGAACTTGGACACGTGTGGCATGCAACAGGACAAGGCACTTGGTCATGTATCATAGTATTCTGGAAAGTGCTGCACATTAGCTTGTATAGATTGCTTAGTTACATGACATATCCATCGTAGAAGTTTTCCAACATACCATTGGAGAAATGGGATGTTTGCAAGCCATGCCCAGCAACTTAATCACTTCTATCTCATCAGATTCGGTTCCCATTTCAAATTTCACAAATTATTTTGATTTTTTATGGTCGCCCATAAAATTATTCTGTGAGAACACTCATTTTCCAAGACCATGTTCTATTTTAACTAATTACCTTAGATTAACTATTTTTCTCTGTATATATATTGCGAAGTAGATGTTGCTCTTTACATTCCAAGAATTTTTTTTTTTTTAGCTCTATATTCATGCTAAAAAAGAAACCATACACCTTCTCAATGCAATAGTTGTCCCTGAACATCCAAGATTCAAAGACAAATAAGGGTCTAACTCGTAACCACATAAGCAAAGGCTTTGCCTACAAGAATAAGACAAGTTCAGTTGTCCTATCCTGTAAAAGGAAAATATTTTCACATAACTAGAAATTATAAGATTTTACTTGGCAGCAAAAATTATAGTAATAACAACATAAAAAGCGCAGAACCAAATAGAATGTTATACTTTGCCAAAGATTTGAATGGGTTCACATACCTCCAACATAACAAGCCAACTGCGAGCACCTGAGCCATAGCCACGATGGAGATGATACCCTGGTAATGTTCCATCCAGACAAACTGTGTATGTATGTATAGAGCACAAAATATCCTCAATTATATATACACACAACTCAAAAGAGACAACATATCATTGCAATCACAAATACAATGGTGGGTTTGTCTGAAAACATAAACTTTATCGAGTACAAGTATAAAAGATTGAATTTTGGTAATTCTACAGCGTGGTAGAGGAGGCAGAGAGTACCTGCTCCTTTAGCAGCAGCTCCATTAATAAGGGTAAGACCCACCATTAAAGGTGTAGTACCAGAAACCCCATAACTCTCCACATTATCATACAGTGTGTGTGTGACTGTGTCATTATACAAGTAGTCTTGGAATCCATCCACCCATTGGCAGAACAACAAACCCATTATCCCATACGCCCATAATAACTTGATGGTACTTCCATTACAACAATCCATAGCTCACTTCAAATGTAATCAGAAAATAGTACAAAAAAGGTGGAAATTTTCAAATGGTTGTGCTGAAAAAGATCACGAAGAGGACAATGCAGTTCGTTTTGAATCAACTAATGGCAAAAGGTTTAAGCAGTAATAACATCATAAGTTGTACGGTCAGTAGGATGGCAATGGGTTATTTGGCCGTTCAATTAAAAATATGAAAATTTTACTTGTATTCGGTTCTAACATATCGAGTCTCCTACATTTTACATCTTCTTTCACATGTGATTTTATTTTTTTAAGATGAAAATATTAATTCTGTATCCGTCTATCCAATTAACGGTATAAAAAATTAATTCACTTATTTATCCTTAGAGCTCCAATATCCCCAAATATCATTTATCAGTGTGAATAATAATGAAAAGCGTGGGGTCTTTTTGAATGGTTCGCAATAATTGCAGCTCTCAAGATTAGAATCTTAGCTGTTGGCCTGTGAGGACCCCGTACTCTAGCGAGGGAATCACACCGACACTCGTGGGGGAAGGATACACCTGTTTGCACTTTCATTTATTTCATTGTCTTTGTGTTTGTTCTGCTCCGTTCGACACCTGGAAAAATGCAAAAAAAAAAAAAAAAAAAAAAATGATTGCTCTTAGCCCATAGTATCATAATCAAGCTCAGCTGTTCAACTTACAAACCATTTGCAATCTTAGCCCCCTTTTTTATGAGTTGTTTGGAGGGACATGCAAATACTGTACCCGTTCTATTTGAAATTGCGATTGTGGCATTCAACTAGTGTTCCAATCCGTAGGGCTAAGTCGGGTCGGATTGAGATTTGCTTTTTGATCTTATGTAAATATTAAATAATTTGAGTATTTTTTAGGTAAATAATCGTACTCCATCATGCATTTGAAACGAACAAATCATATCGTATTCCGATTCAATTTTTTAATCAATATAAAAGA
>SKCR01013983.1:0-44938 GCA_019454045.1 Zanthoxylum bungeanum | reverse complement strand
TCTAATAAGAATAATTTATTCATATTTCACATAAACATATTTATTCGATATCAAATAATGAAATAAACAATTAAGAAACGTCGCAAAACTTTTACGAAAATGTTTTTCCGTAAAATGGTTTAAAACGTATTTTTGACCAAACCGACCACCCAACACTTATGGGGACTTCCCAAGTCAGCCCCAATAGTGTTAGGGAAGTTCATGGGCTGCCCGAACAGTAACCATTCACTGTTTGGACAGTCGTCATCCGGTTGGCTCAAAAGTCACCCGGTAACGCCGTTTTTCGCCGTTTTTCACTTATTTCAACTCCGAAATACTTTCCAGAAATTGTTCCAACTCCCAAAACACATCCAATATATTCAAAAGGCATATTTTTCATCCCCAAAATTTTAGATATTCCAAGTCTGAAACAGAAAACAAAAATGCCAATTTTTCATGCTTTAAATCCAAATTTTCAAGATTAATCCAATTAATCAAAACACCAACTAAAGTCACCACACATGAAGCACCCAAGAACAATTATAGGCATTACAAGAGTGGTCATAACACTCTAGAATGGAAACATGTCATCAAATGAACAAATTGGACTAATATTACAAAAATATTCACCAAATTACTTCACACATGCACATAAGCTTTCAATTCCATCCACCACAACCAAAAGCCCCAAATTTCATGAAACGAAGAAACCCTAGGATCTCATAAGATCATCAAGAAACATGAAACATATTTGTAAGCTTGGGAGGTTGAAGAATTACCTTTAATCCTTATTTTTCCTAAGCCTTTTCTTGATTTTCTCATTTTATTTCCTTGAATCATCAAGAAATGTTTGAGAGGTATTTGGGAGCAGTGATAATCGGCCATGGCTGGATTAAATGAAGAAGAAAATAATTTTTCCTTTTTAAATCATCTTAGCCGACTTGGAGGGGCAATTTTGTCCATTTGGAAAAATTAAATTAAATAATTAATTAATTAAACTTTATCTTAACAAATCAAATTTGGACAAATAAAGTTTAATTAAATCATACCATGTGTATAAATAATAATTTGACAAATTTCAAAATATTTATGAAAAAGTTTATTAATTAATCATTTAAATATTTAACAATTGAATATCCAAATAATCAATTAATATAATAATTATTATATATGTATTTTTATTTACAATAAATAACAAATACATATATTTATGGCATATGTCAAAAAACTCATTTAACGAATAATTAATATGTATCTAATCGTATTATGTATCAAATATAAATACACAATAATTACGATTGACCAAAATCCCCTAATGCATGTGTTATCGTTTAACCGATATAAATGATTCGAATTAACTCACTTAATTCGATGAAGTATTATGAATAATCCATATTATTCATATAACGTTGCCCAAGTGCTCAACAAGTACACTTCATATTGTGGGACTCTCTAAGTTTAGGTTTATCCGTCACGAAATCTAATTTCGTGTCCATAATCCACCCACTCATGGATTATGACGACCACAGATAATCTCGCTAAACTATCCAAGCCGAGGTCATTGCATACGTATAATCCCTCGGTCACAAGCTATCAATATTATACATGGGATATAGATGAAAACGTCAAATCTGTTAGGTATAATATAGTCGATTTTCAATTTACGATCTCTAAATAACACTCAGAACTGATTTCCGAAGTTATACCACGGCTATGGAATTACTAGATTGCAAACACGTGTAAGATGCCTATGCCCTATACACATGACTGACTGATTCTATCTTGATACGCACTGGATATCATGAGCATCAGTCCACACCCTGGGATAAACCATCGGACCAAGTCACGATATACGACATGTACTGGTCTCAACAGATTTTACTAACCGACCGTGTTAGTAAATCTTGAACATGAACTTTATTTAAGGATATACATATAATAGTGTGCTTCCCAATGTCAATTACAAATTACATTGTAACTGCGTACTATATTGTAAATCCTAGGGTCTTTGTCTAATATACACGTATCACTAAACCAAATTTAGTTTCGATCTAATCATAATCAGATATCTAATCGTAATTAGATCGAATAAGTGTTTAAAAGACAATGGTGCTACCATTAAATAAGTAATATTATGGAAAATAGAATTCTCGTATTCATGAATCAGACATAAATACGATCTGGATTGGCACTCTGAGTACCAACCCTAACAGAAACATCAACATGTTTCTTTTCATTACTCAAGGCTACACTTATATCCTTTTTCATTTCACATTTTTTCTAATATCTTTTTATCTATCAATTTTGGAAGCTCTTCTAGTAACATTCTAAACTCAGCAATCACATTCCTCATCTTTGCCCACTCTTCTTCACTCATCTGCATGTACAACTCTTCCTTATAAACTTTTTTTAGGTTTAAAGGAACACGCTTGATAATTTTTCCACCATACCTAAATTTATACATATTACTATCCATATCATAAACTACTTTATTGATATTATACCAAGGCTTACCTAATAAAATATGCGTATGACACATAGGAAACACGTCACACACTACTTGGTCAACATACTTCCTAATTGCAAAATTACCATAACCTGCTTATCAACCTCGAACTCTCCAAAATCACTCACCACTTATAAGGTCTATCAAGAGGTATCAATGATAATCTCAATTTTTCCACAAGGGTAGTGCTATCTAAATTTGTGTGATTCCCTCTATTAATAATCATACTAAACATTTTACTATTGATAAGGCTTCTCGTGTGAAAGATAAATACCCATTTATCTATCAGATGATGTATATAAATCAACCTCTTATTTGAAATACACCAATAATGATTAAAGACTTAAAGAATCACTAAGAATACGAAAAAAAAAACACAAAGAAAAACTAACTAAAAAACACCAAAACCAAAACAATAACAAAAACTGAAACTGAAACTAGACTAAATCTGTAACTAATATTTGATAGAGATTTTGAGACTTGATAGGTACAAGGATAGAGTTCGGCCAACCACTATCGAATTCTTCTCCTTGAGTTCTTATAAATCAATAGATTATAAGTCATGTAACTCTTTTGGATTAAAAGATACAACTGTTTAAAGTTTGGTGCGCGGTTGGAAAATTCTTGACGATAAAACTGATTTTTTTTTGGATTTTTTTTTTTTTACTTTAATGACTCAAGAATAAAAGGAAATTATGAAAACATACAAAATTAAGACAATGACTGAATTGAAACAAGCAAGAACGAAACACAAGAAATAAAAATCGATGGAAACAAGACCAGACAGAAACAAGAAGCAGAATTGAATGGAAATAAAAAACGAAACTGTTTTTTTTTTTAAGAAACACAAAGAAAATAAAAGGATAAAATATGACCTTGGAACTTTTGCTTTGATACCAACTGATGAGAACCTGCTTGGAACAAGCCAAGCAAACCCACACGAGATTGAGATCGTTCCCAAGAAAGCCAATGTAGTACGGAATCAAAACTTTAAACCTCTGAAGAGCAAACAACAGATACCTTGAGTGCTAAGAGGGTGCCACAAAAGGTTAACAAGACTTTGCTAAGCCAAAGTCAATGAGAATAAGTTGAGGGTTACTCAAGTCTCAAGAAAATAATGATTTTTATTAAAAGATAGATTTTTCATTACAATGAATAATACCCCTTTAAATAGGTGGATAACCATAATTCTACCCAAATATAATAAAACCCTAGTAAAATATACCAATAACATATAAAATCCTTAAAATTTTATGCATGGGCTTTCTAATTTAATTAAAGTTCAGCCAAACACTTAAACATCATATAACCTTAAAAAATATATAACATAAAAGTTGTAGGGATAACTTGCGTCTGTAGTTTTACTAAGAAAGATTTGAATTACACTTTTACGTAAAATATAAAGTTATAGATCCATGAGTCTTTTTTCCAATACAACTTGGATCATCAAAATCGGACATTGGATGAAAAAGTTACGGCCAAAATATGAAGACTGCTCAAATCTCTCCACTACTAATGCACCATTCCGAAATTAAGCCCAAAATCAATCAAGGCAACCCATGAACGTCCAAGACCCATTTAAATTGTTGCCTTAGACATAATAAAGTCTCATGCATGGCCTGAACTCCAGAACCCAAGAATTCTTCCAAATATACTAAAATGACCCAAATACACTAATCTGACCAAGCCATGCAATCAGCCACAACTTCAAGTTAACTTGGCCCAACAAATGAAGCTCATTCTGGATCACACATCTTATCCTTCCTTAGTATTTTCAGAATTTTTTCAAAAAAATTTTCGAAAACACGTAATTTGAGAATTTGAGCTTGTTGATTGACTTGGAATATTGAATAATGATGTAATAAGATTATTATACTTGCTTTGGGTGGCAAGGGAAAGTCCGAAAAGTCTAGAGTATTCCGCAACATTTTTCAGAATTTTCAAAAGTTTTTTTGAATTTTTATTGGGGTGGCACGGGAAAGATCCGAAAAGTTCTGGATTAGTCCGCAACATTTTTGGACTTTTCAAAAGATTTTCGCAACATTTCCAAAATGTTCTAATGCTACAAATATGTTATATTGGATGTTTTAAGAGTAACGAAACTGAAATCGTTGGAATTAGACTTGAATTGAGGGTTTCAGGAAGGTCTGAAAGTTTATTTAAGTCAAGAATTCTGCAAAACTGTGATTTTAACCACTTTTCATAATTTATTTTGATAGATTTAACTAGGATCATGAGTGTTCGTGAGACCAGGTAAGCATTCCACCCGATGAGTACTTGATATATTATTTGATATTTCTCTAATTTATATATATATATATATATATATATATATATATGTTTACATATAGATATGTTGATATAAATATTTTGAGGTCTGTATGTGATATGATGATATTATATCTCGATGTACGAGTTATTGTCAATGGTTGGTGGATTATATATATACACTTATATATATCGGTATGACTGTATTTTGAACAAGCATGTGATTTAAGGTTATCGTTTTGTAAATGATGAGTTATTTGTCAATGGAGGTTGGATTTGATATGTGTTGTGTAATATGTATGACATATGGATGAATACTCTTGTTTATCTATTTTTCGGAAAAGTATTATGAGAAGTTTATTTTGAAGAATTTTTCTTTAAACGAAATGTATTGATTTCACTTATGTTATGATATGATATGTTTCCGCCACAGTGTGTTTACTACGTTTTATTTGTTTTATGTTTTTGAAACCATTGTGGTGCCTATATAGGGTTTGTCCAGCTACAATGAACTGACCTGTTACCCCATGTCCATATGGTCCTGCTTCGGACAATATATGGTCTGTGCGCGCGATCCAGGCATTGGACGCTTGATATTTTCGTCGAGCTGACTTGGTTCCTTGACGCTTGATATGATTTTATGATGACATCGATTTTGAAATTTGATTTTTATCATATAGATCAATTTTATGATATATTATGAAAACCTTGTTTTATAGTTTTGAAAAAATACTTTGAAAAATTTGTTCTAAAAGATTCGCTTTTGAAATAGATATATATGAGACGCATTGTATTACACTTATGATATGATATGATAAAGGTTTTCTAACAACTTATATTTATATGATTTTATATATATATATATATATATATATATATATATACATACACTATTATCAAGGTTTATTCTCGTCTTTTTATGGTATGAGTGTGGTTATTTACTGAGTTTTATAACTCACACCACAACAATTTGCTAGTTTTACAGGTTGGCAACCAGATCTGTCTGCCACACAAGCTTTTAGGAAGTCATGCTCGAGATGACGAATCACCCGAGTTGCAGTCAGCCACTCTAGAGTCTTGAGAGATGTCGTAGAAGTCTAGGAGTTATGTTCGTTATGTTTTGAATAGTGCAATACACGTTGTTTTATGTATGTAAATAGAAATTTTGATTTGTTTTAATAGATGAGCTCATTAAGCATATGAGTAAGAGTGAAAGTCAACTTATCCATAACATGGTTGCTCTTAAACTACAAGAAACTCTTCGGAAAAATTTTCATGATCATAGTCATCTGGCTACGCTCGTCATCATCCTTAAGACGTGCAAGTAATTATGGGCACATAGCCCTTAAATATTGATGTTGAGAATTGATATCTTGGGTTTAAACCAGAGGTCATTTTTGCGTATCTGATGTTTATTACATGTCATTTTTTTTACTGGATTATGTTCCAGATTGTCCAATTTTAGGGTATGTCATGTCCGATTTTCGTTAGAATTGAGGCTTAGGGAGATACGTTATTCCTGTCTCCTGTCGGTTAGCTTCCTGCCTCCGGTGGGATGTTACAATCATGAGACTATGGACTCAGTGATGACTGCAAGGATGAAGGAATGGACATTCATTCGAGAGCACGTATTGAGGATGATGACGAGCGTAGCCATGTGACTATGATCATGAGAATTTTTCCGAAGAGTTTCTTGTAGTTTAAGAGCAACTATATTATGAATAAGTTGACTTTCACTCTTACTCAGATGCTTAATGAGCTCATCCATTACGAGTCCATACTGGTGGATCCTCGTAAGCTAAGTGGATAGGCAAATGTTGCCATATCTTCCAAATCTGCCAAGAAGCGAAGAAGAAAAATATTGGGAAGGCTAAGGTAAAGCCCATAAGAACAAAAGAATCTCCAAGGACACCAAGAGAAAGAGTTTCCATTGAAATAAAGATGGGTACTGCTGAGCTGAAAGAGACAAAAGACTTCCGGTAAATATGTTTTACTTGTTATTGAGTCTTTATAATGGAAGATGACAAATCTGCATGGATTGTTGATTCTGGAGCCAATAACCATGTTTGTTCTTCTTTACAGCTACTTGACTCATGGAGGGATCTTGCGAAAAATGACTATACCATGAGGGTCGAGACATGGGATGTCGTTTCAGCAAGGGCAATAAGAGTTTCCAATTTCAAATTTTCAAATAATTATTATTTAATTTTGAACAATATGTTATTTATTCTTGGGTTTCGCAGGAATATTTGATTTCTGTTTCAAAACTTTTGGATGATGGTTTTTCTATTTCATTATAATGATTCAGTTATTATTTCTAGAAATGTATTAACTATATGCATAGGAAACTTAGAGAGTAATTTGTATGTGTTAAGACTGTTAACACATAATTCACTGCTCAACACTGAAATATTTAAGGTTGAAAGCCTAAAACAAAACGGCAAAAGATTTCTCACGATGACACATATTGTGGCATTTGACATGGCCATATTAACCTTGACCGGATAGATAGGTGATAAAGAGCAGAACTTTAAACCAGTTAAAGCTTGATACTTTACCAGTCTACGAATCTTGTCTAGAAGGAAAAATAACTAAAAGACCTTATACTGGAAAATGACTGAGAAGCCAATCCACCACTTGAGTGATACATTAGGAATTATCAAATTTTTTAGCTATTAAAATTAAAATATTTAATTTGTTTGCATGTATTAATCTAAATTTAAACTATTTTAAATTTACATTACTTTTTTGCTTTGATAATTAAACATGCATATAATGTCATGACATTTTATAATGCATGAGTATTATGCTTTGATAATTAAACATGCATATAATGTCATGACTGTTATCATGCATGAGTTTTATGCTTTGATTAATTAAACATGCATATAATGTCATGACATGTTATAATGCATGAATGGGCATCATATACTATGACATGTTATTCAAATAATTTGAATTAAAACATAGATACGACAAACTAATGCATTGATCAGACTCTTATTTTTCTATATTAATCTAATTAGTACATAAATTACCAAGACATCCTTTGGTCTTCAACTCTTACTCTATGGAATGGCTTCCACAATATAACTAATTACAATATTGTTGACGGCAACGGTTCCACCATTTACATTAATTTTGGATACAACATAAAAATTACATAAAAGAATAATTGACCGACGTAAACACACACGCGTATAACGCAAGCGCACGTATCGTTCAAGTAGTATAAAAATATCGATCCCACGAGGACTTAATTCCTACTGTTTTTATTAATTGTTGAATCTATTATTTACAAATATCTAATTAAATGGATAAGAGAATGATTGTTTGATTGGTTGGTTGAATGTGGTTTTCTAATTAAATTAAATAAAATAAACAAACGAAAATACTAAGGAAAATAATAAAAGACTAAAAGATCTAGGGTTGTGAATCTTTCTAATATCTTTAAAAGATGAAGTGATTATTTTATGTTTGTGTAATAAATCGGTTTACTAACCTGGAACACGAAATTATGCGAAAGCCTCTGTCGATGGTCAGCATAAATACCTAGTTTAACCCAATTGAACCATATGTCTATGTCAACCAAATTACCTGGATTCTTTAGGATTAAGTTCCAATTATGGCTACCCCCGCCCGACAGGTATATGTCTTTCCTGTAAGGAAATTTATTAAAGAGTTATCTATCCTCAAGGAAGATCGTGGGCTATTAAGTCTAAGGCTAAGGCTGAAACCTAAAATCTTTGTCAAGTTTATTTTAGATTTACCATATCAATCTTATTAGTGGCCAATTAACAAGACGCATTAAGCTTAAGACTTAATAAGTAAACCTTTAAATTACCCAAACTATAAAATAACCCCTTATAAACCGGTGATATTGGATTTCATCACAACCCCAGATAACTGGCTTAGTTACGACACATATTTACGGGTAGTAAAAACTTAAATAAAATAAAAGACATAAAGTAAAATGCTGAAAAGTTAATGACGAAAAGTAAATACTGAAATTAAATACTGAAAATTAAATGCTAAAAGTAAATTGCTGAAAGTAAATTGCTGAAAAGTAAATGCTGAAAGTAAATTGATGAAAAGTAAATAAAGTAAAAGTACAATAAAATAAAATACTGAGGTAAAAGGATCCACTTTTATTTCTTCTATTTTAGATATCTCCCTAATATAATATATTAACTTTGCATGATAATTACCAACCAGCCATATAGGCGGTATCCAGATTAAGCCAAATTAATAATTAATTATCCAACCGACCAATCAGGCGGTATCCAGTTTAGTCAGGTTTAAAACCAATTTAAATAATTACCAACCGACCAATATGGCGGTATCCTCGTTAAGTCAGGTTTTAACTAGTTTATATATTATAATTAAGGGAGATTAATCTAAATATTAGTAATAAAAGTTTTCTCTTTTACCCCAACAAATGGAGTTACCTCCTCATTACTGAAAAGTAAAAACTGAAAATTAAAGAAAAAAGTATTGTGCGTAAAATAAATTGCGGAAAGTAAAAACTGAAAAGTAAAGAAAAGAAGTGCGAAAACGGAAATTAATTACTGAAAGCTATAAATAAACAAACAAGATACAATCTTCTTAGTATTCTTAAGGAATTCCTTAGAAAAAGTATGAATTTTACAAATGAAATGGCTTGGTATTTATAGGCAAATTTTGCCTCCATCAAATCATCCACCAAATCCATTATTAATTGCTCCACACTAATTGCTCCACTAATTGCTCCCCAAATCCATTATTAATTGATGCACTAATTGCTTATCATGTTTGGTGGTGATTTGATAATTTTTATTATTATTTATTAATTTATTTTTTGCTTTGAAAATGATTGAAAGTGACTTTAATAATTACACACAACACACTTCTGGATGGTTCATCAATTTCGGGTATGCAATCTTCAGAATTCGAAATTATTTTGTCTTTCAAGGTTGTAGATATTTGAGTCTTCTTTAATCTGGAACTTGAATCAGCTCAATCCGATATTGGAGTAAAACGTTATGCCCAAAATACGACAGATGCGCAAAACTGGAATTTCCAAAAACACACTTCGTTAAAACGCCCTTTCAAGTTTCCAATGTCCAAATTAATATGTCAGTTCATTTTTGCCCTTATTTGACCCACATTTCGTCCTAAATGATTTCATTGTGTCCCAATATTATTTTATCTGCAAAATAAACTAAAACACATCAAAACGTTCATCAAACCCGAGAAACTAAACAAAATATTAAGTAAAAGGGGCGGTAAATATTGATATATTTTCCGCTCATCACACCCCAAACCTAACATTTTGCTAGTCCTCGAGCAAAACAATAAAATAAAATACAAGAAACAATTAAAATTAAACTAAGCCACTTTCGTAGGGATCACGGTTGCATTTAGCATATGCAACAAGCCTTTAAACCCCTAGGTGTCCCTAGTGGACGAGTTGTAGTCTCGTGAGGGTTTACAGCAATGATACCCACAAACATTTTACAAAAGTAAAAAGGTAGTGAAACTAATGCACACAAAAGCAAAAAGACAAGCGAAAAGAGAATAAAGAAGTTAGTGACTAATCAGGTGAAACTTCTACTCCAAGTTACTAGTTGTTTTTTTTTCTTTCTAAATTACTGAATAAGTAAATTCTCCTATTATATTTATCATTCTCCATATACATAGCCGACAAAATATTAAACAACTCATTTTTCCCACAACAGTCACAAGTGCAGTTGATAAGAGAGTAATATTTTTGTCCTAAAGTTTTATCAGAATTCACACCTTTTTGTAGCAATGGAATAATTTTTCTCATTTTTTGATTTTTTTTTATTTTTTTACAATAACTTTCATCTATGTAGCAAGCTTTGGGTCGGTGGCTCCCAAACCAGTTGGCTTTAGGGCACTAGGTGTTAACACACCCTTACAGACATAATAACTCGGATCTCAGACGTTTTTTTTATTTTATTTTTTTTTACTCAATCACTTTTTGAGATGCTTCCTCCAATTAAACTAGAGCACTGAATATTATAAACTTTTCAATATTAGCTCATGTCTGTATGTTACTATGTATGTTGATAATACCTGCCAACTGAGCATATGAAGATCCATTTTAGTCAGTATTATGGAGAATTCACAAATTAAATAATTCAAAAGGAAATAAACAAAAATTAACTTGTTCCGAATTAGGTTTGAGATACGTCTGAGGAGTGGAAACTCCTTACTTAATCAGCTATCTCTTACCAATTTCACCTTTTTAGTCAAAATTTAAAAAGCAAAAAAAAAAAAACGCAAATATTTTTGTAATTTTTGAAAAAATTTCAATTTTTTTGTATTTTTCAAAAAAATTTGGACTAAAAATAAAAACAACACATAACTAAAAACAAGATACTGATCAACTATTTCCTCCCCCAAACTTAATGAGACATTGTCCCCATGTTTTAAAAAGTAGAAGAAGAGCTTGGAGATAGTACCTGGTTAGCTGAGATTCTACACGAAAAGTTAAAGGTTAAGATCCAGATTAATTCGACGCCTCTTACCACGATCGTCCTCGGACCAATTTATCTTTGAAATGATAGGGTCAACTTGTGGTTCATAGGCTAAGAGTTGGTCTATTAGATCCGGAGCAGTTCTGGCAGTAAAGATGAGTTCTTTCATAGGTTTTGCAAAAACCTATTTCTCCGAGCATCAATCAAGAAACACACAAAGAAAATCATAAAACCCTTCAACGTTGTACAGTCCAAGCGGTTTCTGGTGTATGTTCAGGTTCGCCCGAGATAACAATGTAAAAATTTCCTCCAATGTACCCAAGCCACCTGGCAAATCATAAAAGCATCAGCACGGTTAATCATTTCTATCCATCGTTCAGACTACCTGGCACGATCAGTTCCTCTCCGTTTGATGGTCCAATAAGATTTGCCTCCGCCAAGGGTTTTGGGATGATTCCCAAAACGTGACTGCCTCCTTCTGTACACGCTTTTGAAACGATCCCCATTAGTCCAAGATTGCCTCCGCCATATACTAAGTGCATATTCCTTGCAGCTAAGACTCTACCCAATTCATGTGATGCTTCTACGTATTGTGGCTTAATACCAACACTAGTACCGCAAAACACACAGATGTTTTCAACTCATCTTCTTGAAGTGGCTTCCATGTTTTACTCTGAATGTCTTCAATAGTGCAATGATGAGTTGAATTTATAACACCTGAAAATGGTGAGTAATAATAACACTAGTATCTTCTAAAGGACGATTGTTAGCTAAGTAAAGAAATCGTGAAAGGTCAAAAAGTCTGGATTCTGTCTACGAAAATAAAGATAATTACAACAGAAAAGCAAATCAAAGCAATAATTAAGGCAACAGAATTGTGTACGCAATACGCCACTCGGTTAATATAAATTCATTAGGATGCGTCTCAAGAATCCATTCCTTACTCAGCCATCGCTAATGAATTATCTCTTATCTTTGCCAAACACCATTCCTTTTGTCTTATGCTTTGGTTGAGCTTTTCCCTACAAAAATAACACACAAAATTAAAAACTCTACAACATGTATACACAAAAAATAGAAATTACAACAAAGTGCATGAGTTGCCTCCCTGCTAGCGCTAAATTTTTCATCTTCAGCCAGACGTGACTGAAATCCATCTGTCAAGGAGGTTTCAACGTCGTTTTGGATGTCCGATTAAAGACAATCCCATGAGCGTTGCTTTTGAGGGTTTCTTCCAACGGTAAGGTGGTAAAAAGAGTTTTGTCTTATTCAGTGCTTGTGCCACCTTCTTAAACATTGTCGCTCCAATGGTTCCTGAAAGGAAAGAAATAAAATTAGGAGGTCTCGTATGGTGCTTGACTTGGAATGGAAGTTCCATTCTGTCAAGCTTCTGGGTGATATCTTTGATCACTACTCCCCAAAACAGTGATGTTTCACCTGAATGCTCTGGATCTTCAATAAGTTCAGACATTTGCTCCTCCATTTGCTCTACTTCTTGCTCCATCTTTTCTTCACAGATGAATTTTAAAATTTCCATATTCAATTCTTCATCCGTCATCTGTGAAATGCATGCTCCATAAGTGTCAATCTGAGAATGTAAAGTTATGTCTGTTTTTAGGTCTTCATCCTCTGATCTGAGTGAAATGATTAGCTCAGGTAGATTTTCTTCAAACATTTGTGCAATGGAAGCTCCAAGATCTTCATTTGGAGGATATGAAGTTTCATCCTCCTTTGTTGGTGCAGTTGGTACCAATAGCTCAGCTTCTTTATCCTCGTCAAAGTCAGAAGAATAATAAAAATCAAATTGAGACTTTTTTGGTTTAGGCTCCTGAACTGATACCTCTGATTCTTGATACTGCTCAGCCTCGTCCTCTGTTATGATGTCATGATGAATCTCAGGATAATCGAAGGCTTTTTCAGTATTATTTGAATTTGCTCCATGAGATATGTGATTCAGGTTATCTGTTAATTGTCTAACTTGATCTGTCATCCTCTGTATAGACGCCGCTTGACTCTGAATTTGTGCATCAAACTGAGCTTCCCGTTCCTCGAAACAAACTTAGAGCATGTGAATCAACTGATCTTCCTTGATGGTTATGGTTCCTGTTGAAGATAGTAGATGTGTGGTGGATAAAATGGAAAATGTGGTTTTGTGAAATGTGATGGTTCTTCATACCATGAAGGATTTTGATAGCTCTGCCATCCTAGATTGTAGTTGTACTCACAATGATCTCTCGGGTGGTTACCATTACATATGTCATATCTCCCCATTGCGTCTTGTTGAGCAAATATGGTATTGTTTGGTTCTGGCATCCAGTGATAGTTATTGGGCTGGACAACAGGCCTCAGAAAACCGGACTGTTGCTCACAGATTTTGGGTGTATCTTCTTCTAGTAAAGCTCGTAATCTTTCAATCTCCCAATAATGTTCCATTTTTCAATCACTTGACAACAAAAGAAAGAAATAAAAATTACAGATAAAAATAAAGAAAATTAGATACAAGTAAATTAGATAGCTTCAAAATATAACTCAAGAAAAATAAGTCCCCGGCAACGGCGCCAAAAACTTTACCGGCATAAACACACACACGTATAACGCAAGCGCACGTATCGTTCAAGTAGTATAAAAATATCGATCCCACGAGGACTTAATTCCTACTGTTGTTATTAATTGTTGAATCTATTTATTTACACATATCTAATTAAATGGATTAGAGAATGATTGTTTGATTGGTTGGTTGAATGTGGTTTTCCTTAATTAAAATAAATAAAATAAACAAAAGAAAATACTAAGGAAAATAATAAAAGACTAAAAGATCTAGGGTTGTGAATCTTTCTAATATCTTTCAAAAGATGAAGTGATTATTTTATGTTTGTGTAATAAATCGGTTTACTAACTTGGAACACGAAATTATGCGAAAGCCTCTCTCGATGATCAGACGCAAATACCCAGTTTAACCCAATTGAACCATATGTCTATGTCAACCAAATTACATGGATTCTTTAGGATTAAGTTCCAATTATGGCTACCCCCGCCCGACAGGTATATGTCTATCCTATAAGGAAATCTATTAAAGGGTTATCTATCCTCAAGGAAGATCGTGGGCTATTAAGTCTAAGGCTAAAACCTAAAATTCCTTTGTCAAGTTTATTTTAGATTTACCATATCAATCTTATTAGTGGCCAATTTAACAGGACGCATTAAGCTTAAGACTTAATAAATAAACCTTTAAATTACCCAAACTATAAAATAACCCCTTATAAACCGATGATATTGGATTTCATCACAACTCGAGATAACTGGCTTAGTTACGACACATATTTACGGGTAGTAAAAACTTAAATAAAATAAAAGACATAAAGTAAAATGCTGAAAAGTAAATTGCTGAAAAGTAAATGACGGAAAGTAAATGCTGAAATTTAATACTAAAAATTAAATGTTAAAAGTAAATTGCTGAAAGTAAATTGCTGAAAAGTAAATGCTGAAAGTAAATTGCTGAAAAGTAAATAAAGTAAAAGTACAATAAAAGAAAATGCTGAGGTAAAATGATCCACTTTTATTACTTCTATTTTAGATATCTCCCTTAATATAATATATTAACTTTGCATGATAATTACCAACCAGCCATATAGGCGGTATCCAGATTAAGTCAAATTAATAATTAATTACCAACCGACCAATCAGGCGGTATCCAGTTTAGTCAGGTTAAAACCAATTTAAATAATTACCAACCGACCAATATGGCGGTATCCTCGTTAAGTCAGGTTTTAACTAGTTTAAATATTATAATTAAGGGAGATTAATCTAAATATTAGTAATAAAAGTTTTACTTTTACCCTAGCAAGGGGAGTTACCTCCTCATTACTGAAAAGTAAAAACTGAAAATTAAAGAAAAGAAAAGTATTGTGCGTAAAAGTAAATTGCGGAAAGTAAAAACTGAAAAGTAAAGAAAAGAAAGTGCGAAAGCGGAAATTAATTACTGAAAGCTATAAATAAACAAACAGATACAATCTTCTTAGTATTCTTAAGGAATTCCTTAGAAGAAAGTATGAATTTTACAAATGAAATGGCTTGGTATTTATAGGCAAAATTTTGCCTCCATCAAATCATCCACCAAATTTTTATTAATTGCTCCACTAATTGCTCTACTAATTACTCCACCAAATCCATTATTAATTGCTCCACTAATTGCTTATCATGTTTGGTGGTGATTTGATAATTTTTATTATTTATTTATTAATTTATTTTTGCTTTGAAAATGATTGAAAGTGACTTTAATAATTACACACAACACACTTCTGGATGGTTCATCAATTTCTGGCATGAAATCTTCAGAATTCGAAATTATTTTGTCTTTCAAAGTTGTAGATCTTTGAGTCTTCTTTAATCTAGAACTTGAATCAGCTCAATCCGATATCGGAGTAAAACGTTATGCCTAAAATACGACAGATGTGCAAAACTGGAATTTCCAAAACTGCATTTCGTTAAAACGCCATTTCAAGTTTCCAATGTCCAAAATTAATATGTCAAGTCCAATTTTTGCCCTTATTTGACCCACATTTCGTCCTAAATGATTTCATTCTGTCCCAATATTATTTTATCTGCAAAATAAACTAAAACACATCAAAACGTTCATTAAACCCGAAAATAAACAAAATATTAAGTAAAAGAGGCGGTAAATATTGATAATTTTTCCTCTCATCAATATTTTTATAACATTTGCAAAATAGTCTTATGGGCTTATATTCCCCAAAATAAATAAAATAAAAATAAGATCTAGAAAAATTTACGACCAATGCATTTTTTAATAAATAACATTCATCATATAAATAATTTTATCACATAAAATTTATTTATTTTATGCATACTCTTATGACATATAAAAAATTTTATTTTTCATGCATCTCATATATAAAAAAAAATAAACCATAATTATCACATAATTAAAATAAAATAGAAGAGTTATAATACTTTTCAACCTCGCTCTTGATGTCAATTGTAGGAAATCGATTTCTCGAGTGGCAGAAGCGACGTTAGGCACCAGGATCGACCTTAAAATTTCTTTCTGTCATTTCTCATTTGAACATGAATCTAGATTAGATATTATTTATTTATTTATTTTTTTTTTTAACAGTAATAATTTTATTGTTCACGCTACAGTGCGCCCGGTCACTATTCACTACTACAATACTCGCAGGTTATTATTCACTAATACAGTACTCGTGGTTACTATTCACTACTACTGTCCACAAATTTTGCTTACTATGCTAAGTCTTCTGCAATAGTTATGAGTATTTTTTAACCTCCGAACCAGCCCAAAGACAACCCCGAATCAGCCTCGAAGAAGAATAAGAAGATGGTTTCGTCAACACCACTCGAAATTCCATGCTATTACTCCTTATCAACGAATCGAAGCATGGGCTTCACTCACAATTTTATTATCTAAACTCTTTAGAGAAAAAATATCACACTATTTTTCTTCTATGTTTTTTTCTTTCAACATTTGAGAGAAAATATAAGAAAGATGGTAAGGGTTTGTGCAAAAGAAAGATTAGATCACAAAGCAAAACAAATTTTGATTTTATATGCTAGGGTTTACATTAACATAATTATAATTAAAATTACTTTATATTCCTAAACCCTTGGGTATTTTTTACCAAACTTTTCAAATTTTGTAATAACAAAATTCATAGTTAAATGTCTTCATAATGAAGACATTAAACCTCCACCTTAATACATATTTTATAACTCATTTTGAAATAATGTGTATTGATATCAAATATTAATATATATTTTATTTCAAAATAACAATTAAATTATCAAATAATATAATATTTACAAAATATAAATATAATGTATATGATTATCTCATAATTACTAAATAATGAAAACTTTATATTAAGCTTTTTAAAATAGTTTTCAAGTGTGATTTCAATTATTAATCACATTAATAATTTTAATATAATCTAATATTATGCATGTGAGTTCATAATTGGACTATCCAATTATGATATGATTTGCTATAATATATCGAGTCAGCACGGGGACCAAACGGACCTGCAGTTCCGAGCTCCGATAATCTCAGAATATAAATTTAAACTCTTTAATCAAATATTATGAATTATTAACTTTAGGTTATTCCACTAAAAACCTAAAGCTACACTCTCATTACTGCATATATTTTTATACCGAAACTCATCGACGTCCACCGATATAATCACTGTATACATATTGACCCTCCACAAATATCTCATGATTAGAGTTGGGTCATAATATCTGTTATGCCCCTCTAATTATTTTGTGTCAAAAGTACCATTAATTCTCTAATGAATGATTTATTCATAACTATTATGAATATTAATCTTTCTATTCGTAATAGAAAGTCATGAGCGCTCTAACCGTTCAAGTACCGAATAAACCCTTAAAGAGGATACTCATCTACTTCTCGCAAGAAGAAGTGGATTCCATATTTGTGTGAAACGTCCCCAGCCACACACCAAACCATGTCCCCAAAGTACGTAACTATTGGTCAGAATTTCTTCACCAACCTCACATTTGTAAATCAAAAGACATAGCATGTCATGCAGGAGTTCGTAGTACACTCGGGATTCAGATCAACCCATATATGATCATCTATTAGACTGATATGAATTTCTTTGTTTAACGGATATTAAAGAAATTCATTTCCGTCTTGGTCCAGTCCTATATGATCGCATCATATAAGGTGCCTCAATTCCCATGTCACCACATGAATGAACCCACATCAAAGTCGTCATATAATATGGGATGAACCGCAACTGTAGATAAACCACAAACAAAGTGCCCGTCTTTGTTTACTCTTTACGGACTATTTAGGATTATTATTTCATATTTAAATTATCTTGTGTATAACACTTACACACTATGTTTGGAAGTATATTTAGTTAGAAATGGCATACATTACAATTTATAATATGCAATTTTAAATCAACATTTTAATAAATAAATAACTACATCGTTTATTACTTAAAATAAAATCATGTTTACATGTTATATTATGCTTTATGGCATATATCCCAAAAATGGGTTGGTGGAACAATGGATTGAGAAACCTATATAAAGAGGTTGATGCCACAAATTCAAAGGTTGGCAATTTTTGCATTACACAACTTGTAAAAAAACAAGAGCTTATAAACTAATGATAGAGAGAGAAAGTAGGTCAGCTTCCGACCATATGAGAGAGTTGTGACGAGCACGTTGTAAGACCCGATGTGCCTATTTTTATCTTTGTAAGCCCACCACACCATTTGTAGCTCGGGTCGGTCTTGATTTCGAGTAATAATATAATACCCCCATTTTCTTCTGTGGACGTAGGTTGACCGGTGCGTAATCACACGCATATAACGCAAGCACACGTATCGTTCAAGTAGTATAAAAAGTATCGATCCCATGAGGACTTAATACCTAAACAATTAGTATGATGAGGTCAAATGTTTACTAGTATCTAATAGGTTGATTGATTGATTGGGAATGGTGATGATTTTAAATTTAAAAATAAGTAAATAAAATTGCGCGAAAGTAGGTTTAAGAAAATTCAATATTAGGAAACTATCTAGAGTTGTGAATCTTGCAATATCATTTTAAAGATGAAGTGGTTATTTCATTTTTGTGTAATATATCGGTTTACTAACCTGGAACACTAAATTACGCGAAAGCCTCTATCGATGGTCAGACGCAAATACCCAGTATAACCCAATTGAACCATATGTCTTTGTCAACCAAATTACATGGATTCATTAAGTTTAAGTTCCAATTATAGCTACTCCCGCCCGACAAGTATATGTCTATCCTGTAAGGAAATCTATTAAAGAGTTATCTATCCTCAAGGAAGATCGTGGGCTATTAAGTGTAAGGCTGAAACCTAAAATTCCTTTGTCAAGTTTATTTTAGATTTACCAGATCAATCTTATTAGTGACCAATTAACAAGACGCATTAAGTTTAAGACTTAATAAGTAAACCTTTAAATTACCCAAACTATAAAATAACCCCTTATAAACCGGTGATATTAGAAGTCATCACAACCCCAGATAACTAACTTAGTTATGACACATAACTAGGGCTAGTAAAAACTTAAAAATAAAAGACATAAATTACAATGCTGAAAAGTAAATGCGGTAAAATAAATACTAAAAAGTAAAATTACAATAAAATAAAATGTTAAGGTAAAAGGATCTACTTTTACTACTATCAATTTAGATATCTCCTTTAATATAATATATTAACTTGTGATTATATTACCAACCAGCCATATAAGCGGTAACCTGATTAAGTCAAATTAAGTCCGACTAGCCATATAAGCGGTATCAAAATTTGTCCATAAACCTGCCATATAGGCGGTAAGAAAGTTTAATTACCAACCGACCAATCTGGCGGTATCCCTGCTTAGTCAGATTAAAACAAGTTTATAAATGATTACCAACCGGCCAATATAGCTGTATCTTCATTAAGTCAAATTTTAAATAGTGAATATATTATAATTAAGGGAGATTAATCTAAATAGCAATAGTAAAAGAATTACCTTTCACCCTAGCAGGGGGAAGTTACCTCCTCATGGTTGAATAGTAAAAACTGTAAAAGTAAAGAAAGTAAATTACTATTACTATTACATAACGTAATTAAAATTAATTACAAAACTGAAATTAAAATAAACTAGATAGAAAACTCCATATTTACATCAGAGAATTTAGAGAGGAAGGTACATCTGAAACTGAAATTTCGAGCTATATTTATAGGCCTCGGTAAGCCCTCTGCGTCGCGACGTGTAAGTTTCTTCTTACGTCGCGACGCGCTGACGTGTCGCTCTCTGATTCGTTGGCTTCAAATTATTATCTGCCATGTGGCATTTCGAATAAAGGACTCAATAATTATACTGACGTGGCGCTGACGTGGCAACACGTGGCGAAAGAGATTGTCGGCACCGTAGGATTGCGACACGTGGCACTTCGTGATTGGCTAATGATGACGTGGCGACACGTGGCGAAAGTGATTGTCGGCACCGTAGGATTACGACACGTGGCACTTCGTGATTGGCTGATGATGATGTGGTGGTGATGTGGCACGTTGACTCGGTCTTCTACTGACGTGGATGATGACGTGGCTGACACGCGGGATGACACGTGTCGACACGTGGTGATGGCGATTGTCGGCACCATAGGATGGTGACACGTGGCACGGCGCACGTTAGCAAATTCAAACTTCTCAGATTCTGACATGTGGACCCGGCGAACATTAGCATGGATCGGCGCACGTTAGGCGTCGCGACAAGCCAAATTACCAAAATGCCCTTTGGTGTTCTTTTTCACTGTTTTGGCCCCAAATCACCTCCAGAATGTCCTGAAACTTTATTTATCTACAAAATAACACAAAACACATCAAAATATTCACAAAACTCAAGAAACTATACAAAATATTAAGTTAAATGAGTGGGAAATAGTGATATAATTACCACTCATCACACCCCCAAACCTAACATTTTGCTAGTCCTCGAGTAAAACACAAAATAAAATAATATAAACATCTTTAAAATAAAATTTAACTAAGCCACTTCTGTAGGGATCACGGTTGCATTTAACATATGCAACAAGCCTTTAAACCCCTAGTTGTCCCTAGTTGGCGAGTCGTAGTCTCGTGAGGGTTTACAGCAATGATACCCACAAACATTTTACAAAAGTAAAAAGGTAGTGAAACTAATGCACACAAAAGCAAAAAGACAAGAGAAAATAGAATAAAGAAGTTAGTGACTAATCGGGTGAAACTTCTACTCCAAGTCACTAGTTGTTTTCTTTCTTTCTAAATTACCGAATAAGTAAATTCTCCAATTATATATATCATTCTCCATATACACAGCCAACAAAATATTAAACAACTCATTTTTTCCCACAACAGTCACAAGTGCAGTTGATAAGAGAATAATATTTTTATCCTAAAGTTTTATTAGAATTCACATCTTTTTGCAGCAATGGAATAATTTTTCTGATTTTTTCTTTGATTTTTCATTTTTTTTATTTATATACAATATCTTCCATCTATGTAGCGAGTGTTGGGTCGGTGGCTCCCAAACCAGTTGGCTTTAGGGCACCAGGTGTTAAGACACCCCTACAGACTTAATTACTCAGACTTCAAATATATAAATTTTTGCAACATCCTTAATCCATGTAGCGAACTTTGGGCCAGTGACTCCCAAACCAGTTGCCTTTAGGTGTTAAAACACCCATACAGACTTAATAACTCGGATCTCAGACGTTTTTTTTTTACTCCATTGCTTTTTGAGATGCTTCCTCCAATTAAACTAGAGCACTGAATATTACAAACTTTTCAATTACAGCTTATGTCCGTATGTTACCATGCATGTTGATAATACCTGCCAACTGAGCATATGAAGATCCATTTTAGTCAATTTTATGGAGAATTTATAAATTAAATAATTTAAAATGAAATAAACAAAAATAAACTTATTTTGAAATAGGTTTGAGATACGTCTCAGGAGTGGAAACTCCTTACACAGCTATCTCTCACCAATTTCATCTTTTTAGTCAAAATAAAAACAAAAATGCAAAATATTTTTATAATTTTTGAAAAATTTTCAATTTTTTTGTATTTTTTTCGAAAAATTTTGGACTAAAAATAAAAACAACACACAACTATAAACAAGATACTGATCAATTAAGTCCCTCCCCCCAAAACCTAAATGAGACATTATCCCCAATGTCTTAAACAATAGAAGAAGAGTTTAGAAGATAGTACCTGGTTAACTGAAATTCTACAAGAAAAGTTAAAGGTTAAGATCCAGATTAATCCGACGCCTCTTACCACGATCATCCTCGGACCAATTTATCTTTGAAATGATAGGGTCAATTTGTGGTTCATATGCTAAGATTTGGTCAATTAAATCCGGAGCAGTTCTAGTAGTGAAGATGAGTTCTTTTAAAGGTTTTGACACGAACCCATTTCTCCGGGCATCATCAAGAACACACAAAGAAAATCATAAAATCCTCAACGTTGTATAGTCCAAGCGATTTCTGGTGTATGTTCAGGTTCGCCCAAGATAACACTGTAAAAATTTCCTCTAATGTACCCAAGCCACCTGGTAAAGCAATAAAAACATCAGGACGGTTAATCATTCATACCAATCGTTCAGACATACCTGACACGATCAGTTCCTCTCCGTTTGATGGTCCAATAAGATTTGCTTCTGCCAATGGTTTTGGGATGATTCCCAAAACGTGATTGCCTCCCTCATGTACAGCTTTTGAAACGATCCCCATAAGTCCAAGATTGCCTCCGCCATATACTAAGTGCATATTCCTTGCAGCTAAGACTCGACCCAATTCATGTGCTGCTTCTACGTATTGTGGCTTAACACCAACACTAGTACCGCAAAACACACATATGTTTTCAACTCGTCTTCTTGAAGTGGCTTCCATGTTTTACTTTGGATGTCTTCAAAAGTGTAATGATGTGTTGAATATATAACACCTGAAAAAGGTGAGTAAAATAATAGCACTAGTACCTGCCAAATGACAATTATTAGTTAACAATAAAATAAATCGTGATAGTCAAAAAGGTCTGGATCATGTCGGAGAAAATAAAAGAAAACAACAAAACAAATTACAATTATTAGGAAAAGACAAAGAGATATAATATTTACAATAATTTACAACTTGATTGAAGTCTATGCGTCAGAGACAAGCTTCCCATCCAATTTTCTTATAAATTGGCAAACAGGGTCTTTTTGAGTCAGATTCCCGAGACTTAACTGTTGTCTTTCTTTTTGGAATTGTGTATGTAATTTACGAATGGCTATATGAACATATCCACTAGGATGCGTCTCAAGAGTTGAAGATATATCATCTACAGACTCCTTACTCAAGCCATCTCTAATGAATTTAATTTTGTCTTCGCGATTATCAGACACCATTCCTAAAGAACGACATCGAGTATTGCAATTCCAGCATGCACATTTGTAACAAACACCCATTTGCTTAGCTCTACGTTTCTTTGCATAGGTTCTTCTTCCAAAACCAGGTAGATGTGAAATAAAAGAGTCAGAAGACTCACCTGCTAATCGGACCCGTGCTTCAATTACCCAACGAATGTCATTAGGAACACCATGGATTGTTAGTAATCTTATCCGTTCCAGGCGAGCTTTGTAAACTTTCATAAGAGATTTTTGAGGGAGAGAAGGAAATTGCTTGTGAAGATTTGCGAGAGCTTCTTCCATCGTGAAATGACTTTACCTGCAAAAATTAAACATACAAAAATAAAACACACTAGATCACAATATATACACAAATTGCATGGGTTGCCTCCATGCTAGCGCTAAGTTTAACGTCGTCAGCTAAACGTGACTTCACGAACGTTAGGCTGGATCTGAAAGTGTGACACTTTCTTTTTGTCGCTCAAATGATTCTCCCCAGTAGTGCTTGACACACTGACTGTTAACCTTGAATGTTTCATTGGTGTTGGGATCCAGTAACTCAACAGCTCCATATGGTAAAACTTGAGTGATCACAAAAGGACCTGACCATCTTGATTTCAACTTTCCAGGGAAAAGTTTCAACCGTGAATTGTACAACAACACTTGCTGCCTTGGTTCCAACTGTCTGTGCACTATTTTTCGATCATGCCATTTCTTGGTCTTTTCTTTGTACAATCTGGCATTCTAAAAAAGATAAACATCTTTAAAAAGAGTGGGCCAGAATAAACTTGATTGTAGGACTTTGGCTGCAGTTTTGTTTCCGCTGAAGTGTCCGTCATATGGTGATGAATGACAGTGTTGCAAAACACTATTGACCTCCTCATGTGGAACACACCGTCTCAATAATTGATCAGCACAACGTTTGAACAAGTACGGCTCATCCCAGACATAATGCTTGACTTCTTTGAAGAATTTCTTCCTTTGCTGAGTTGTCCATTCTAACGGCAATTTTCTTGATACAATGAAGTTGACATAGTCAGCATACCAAGGGACATCCTACTATTTCATAGCAAACAGCTGTTAATCTAGAAAAGTTTCTTTGATTGTCAGTTCTTTGCCAGCTGTTTCTTCATTCTCAAGCCTCGATAGATGATCTGCCACTTGATTCTCTGTCATTTTCCTGTCTCAAATTTCCACGTCAAATTCTTACAGAAGAAGTATCCAACGGATCAATCTGGGTTTGGCATCTTTCTTCGTGATCAATTATTTGATTGCTGAATGATCTGTGTAGACCACCACTTTAGGACCCAGCAGATAGGAGCGGAATTTGTCAAAAGCGTACACAACTGCGAGCAACTCCTTTTCAGTGGTTGTGTAGTTGAGTTGAGCTTCATTCAAAGTTCTGCTAGAGTAGTAAATGGTATGGAAAATCTTTGCTTTGCGTTGTCCCAAAACTGCACCTACAGCAAAATCACTAGCATCGCACATCACCTCAAATGGAATGGTCCAGTCTGCTGCTACAATGATGGGGGCAGAGACCAGCTTATGTTTTAAGATCTCAAAAGCTTCATGGCATTCTTTGGTGAAGTTGAAAGACACATCCTTTTCCAAAAGATTGCATAGAGGTTTAGCAATCTTGGAAAAGTCTTTGATAAATCTCCTGTAAAAACCTGCATGTCCAAGAAAACTCCGAATCCCATTGACTGATGTTGGTGGAGGTAATTTCTCAATTGTTTCGATCTTTGCTTTGTCTACCTAGATTTCCTTTTGAAAGATCCGGTGTCCAAGAACAATACCTTTCTGCACCATGAAGTGGCATTTCTCCCAGTTGAGTATCAGGTTGGTATCTTCACATCTTTGTAACACATGTTTCAAATTTTGCAAGCAGCGGTCAAAAGAGTCTCCAAACACAGAAAAATCATCCATGAATACCTCCATACTCTGCTCCAGCATGTCTGAGAAGATAGCCATCATGCAACGTTGAAAAGTGGCAGGGGCATTACATAATCCAAATGGCATCCCGCGGAAAGCAAAAGTACCATATAGACATGTAAAAGTGGTTTTCTCCTGATCTTCTGGGGCGATAGCAATTTGATTGTACCTTGAATATCCATCCAGAAAGCAATAGAACTCATGTCCCGCCAATCTATCCAGCATTTGATCAATGAATGGCAGCGGAAAATGGTCATTCTTCGTGGCTTTGTTCAGCTTTCGGTAGTCCATGCATACTCTCCATCCAGTCACTGTTCTTGTTGGAATTAGCTCATTCTTTTCATTGGTGACAACAATAATTCCTCATTTCTTCAGTACACACTCCATAGGACTCACCCAAGTGCTGTCTAAGATGGGGTATATGATGTAAGCATCTAACCATTTGATGATTTCTTTCTTCACGACCTCCTTCATGATTGGATTGAGTCTCCGTTGATGCTCCACTGTGGGTTTGTACTCATCATTCATCAGAATCTTGTGCATGCAAAATGATGGACTAATGCCTCGAATGTCTGCTATAGTCCAGCCAATGGCTCTTTTGTGTTCTCGTAACACTCTCAGTAACTTTTCTTCCTGCTCCAATGTTAGTGAAGAAGAAATAATAACAGGTAATTCAGAAGAGTTTCCAAGAAATGCATACCTGAGATGACTCAGATGTAACTTCAGCTCCAACTGCGGTGGTTCTTCAATTGAGGGCTTGATTCGATCTTTCTTTGGCAGTTCCAGGCTTTCCACTGGTGGTGTCGATTTGAATCGGAATGGTTTGTCAAGGTAGTTGATACATTCCAGGATTTCAGCATCTAGCTCGCTGTCAGTCATGTTGGTGATGCAAGCTTCAAGTTTGTCCGTGGGGGTTGTATCAGTATCCTGAATGATACTATCAACAACATCAATTCTGAAACATTCTTCATCATTTTCTTCACTCGGGAAATTCATAGCTTTGAAAACATTGAAGGTAACTTCTTGGTCCTGAACTTTCATGGTTAATTCTCCTTTTTGTACATCAATGATAGTTCGACCTGTCGTTAAGAATGGTCTCCCAAAGATGATAGACACATCTTTGTCTTCTTCCATGTCTATGATAATGAAATCTACTGGGAGAATGAGTTTGTCAACTTTGACCAGCACATCTTCAACGACTCCTCTCGGAAATGCAAGCGTTCGATCAGCAAGTTGCAAAGAGACTGAGGTAGGCATTGCTTCTCCAATTTGCAGTTTCCTGTAAATAGAAAAAGACATCAAATTAACACTTGCACCTAAGTCACATAAAGCCTTACCGATATAGTGTTCTCCAATGGTGCATGGGATAGTGAAACTGCCAGGATCTTTCAACTTTGGGGGAAGTTTCCTCTGAATGATGGCACTGCATTCTTCCATCAATGCTACAGTCTCGTAATCTCCCAATCTCTGTTTTCGTGAAAGAATGTCTTTCATGAATTTTACATAGCTGGGCATTTCTTCCAAGGCTTCTGCAAATGGAATGTTGATGTGCAGCTTTTTGAACACCTCCAGGAATCGAGCAAACTGCTTGTCCAATTTATTTTTCTGAAGTCGCTGTGGAAAAGGTGGAGGTGGAGTGATCTGATCTTTTTCTTTTTCCTTTGCTTCTTTTTCCTCCATAGATGGAACTGGATCTTTTGGAACTTCCTCAATTGTTGCCTTGATTCCAACATCTTTGTTGATCTCAGTACCACTTTTCAAGGTGATGGCTTGACATTGCTCATTCCCTCGGTTCCTTGGATTTGGTTCTGTATTGCTGGGAAGATTACCTGGCGGTCTGTAACTCTGAGCATTGGCCAGTTGTCTGATTTGATTCTCCAGTGCTTTGATGGAAGCAGATTGGCTCTGAAACATAACAACATACTTTTTTAACTGAGCCATCACTTCTGCTATTCCTGGTTCATTTGCTTGTTCCTGGCCTTTGTTCTGTTGCTGGAATCCAGGTGGTGGATAGTTCTGCTGTTGGAATCCAGGTGGTGGATTGTTCTTTTGCCCCGAATTGTTGCTCCATGAAAAATTGGGATGATTCCTCCACCCTGGGTTGTAGGTGTTGGAATATGGATTGTTCCACTGTCAGTTGAAATTGTTGACATAATTCACCGTCTCTTCAAGTTGGTTTGGTTCTGGTGCTCCTCCATATGGTGAACTTGTGGATCCAGTGGTAAGAGTCTCCATGAATTTGCATATCTGATCCAATTTGGCGTTGACTGCTGTATTGGCTTCACTTATAAATTCCTACAATTCTTTGGATCATGCTCCTTTCTGTTGGCCACAAGGAATTATTGTTGGCCATTTCTTCGATTAGGTCCCAAGCTTGATCTTCTCCTTTTGCCATTAAAGCTCCTCCAGCAGCAGCATCGATTGTGGTTCTCATCAGTCCAGAAAGTCCATTATAGAAAGTTTAGACTTGAAGCCATTTTGGAATCTCATGATGAGGACATTTCCGGAGCAAATCTTTGTACCTTTCCCAAGCTTCGTAGAGAGTTTCCGAGTCTTGTAGTACAAAGGATGTGATGTCATTCCTCAGCTTTCCAGTTCTGGCTGGTGGAAAGTACTTTGCAAGAAATTTGGTGGCTAAGTGTTCAAGTTGTGATGGAACCTGTTGGTAGTAAATGTAGCCAAGCTTTAGCTCTGTCCTTCAAGAAGTATGGAAAAACCCACAGTCTCATTGCTTCTTCAGCTTCTCGGTTGTAATTGAAAGTGCTGCAAACTTCCAGGAAGTTGCTGATGTGGGTATTAGGATCTTCAGTTGCTTTCCCCCCAAACTGCACTAACTGTTGAATCATCTGAATGCATGTTTTGATGTCACACGCATTTGCTGGAAAATGAGGAAGTAAAATACAGGAAATGAAGTCGTCGACCCCGGAATGGTTCTGTCTCGAATGGGTATTGGTGGTGCAACCTCCAAAGGTTCAGGTTCCATGTTGATAATTGCTTCTTGGCCTTCACGACTTTCCCTTCTCAACTGTCTGATGGTTCTTTCAATTTATGGTCGAGCGGTCGGAGTTCAAAGCTTCTGGTTCGTCTCATGTAGTTTCTGAGAACCTGAAACACAAAAAAAAAAACAATAAGTAAAAAGAAATTAGATACAAGTAACATATCTAACCCCAAAACTAATAGTGAAAGATAAATAAGTCCCCGGCAACGGCGCCAAAAACTTGACCGGTGCGTAATCACACGGGTATAACGCAAGCGCACGTATCGTTCAAGTAGTATAAAAAGTATTGATCCCACGAGGACTTAATACCTAAACTATTAATTTGATGAGGTCAAATATTTACTAGTATCTAATAGGTTGATTGATTGATTGAGAATGATGATGATTTTAAATTTAAAAATAAGTAAATAAAATTGCGCGAAAGTATGTTTAAGAAAATTCAATATTAGGAAACTATCTAGGGTTGTGAATCTTCCAATATCATTTTAAAGATGAAGTGGTTATTTCATTTTTGTGTAATATATCGGTTTACTAACCTGGAACACTAAATTATGCGAAAGCCTCTGTCGATGGTCAGACGCAAATACCCAGTATAACCCAATTGAACCATATGTCTATGTCAACCAAATTACCTGGATTCATTAAGTTTAAGTTCCAATTATGGCTACCCCCGCCCGACAGGTATATGTCTATCCTGTAAGGAAATCTATTAAAGAGTTATTTATCCTCAAGGAAGATCGTGGGCTATTAAGTGTAAGGCTGAAACCTAAAATTCCTTTGTCAAGTTTATTTTAGATTTACCAGATCAATCTTATTAGTGGCTAATTAACAAGACGCATTAAGCTTAAGACTTAATAAGTAAACCTTTAAATTACCCAAACTATAAAATAACCCCTTATAAACCGGTGATATTAGAAGTCATCACAACCCCAGATAACTAACTTAGTTACGACACATAACTTTGGCCAGTAAAAACTTAAAAATAAAAGACATAAATTACAATGCTAAAAAGTAAATGCGTAAAATAAATACTGAAAAGTAAAATTACAATAAAATAAAATGCTAAGGTAAAATGATCTACTTTTACTACTACTAATTTAGATATCTCCCTTAATATAATATATTAACTTGTGATTATATTACCAACCAGTCATATAGGCGGTAACCTGATTAAGTCAAATTAAGTCCGACCAGCCATATAGGCGGTATCAAAATTTGTCCATAAACATGCCATATATGCGGTAAGAAAGTTTAATTACCAACCGACCAATCTGACGGTATCCTTGCTTAGTCAGATTAAAACCAATTTATAAATGATTACCAACCGGCCAATATAGCGGTATCCTCATTAAGTCAAATTTTAAATAGTGAATATATTATAATTAAGGGAGATTAATCTAAATAACAATAGTAAAAGAATTACCTTTCACCCTAGCAATGGGAAGTTACCTCCTCATGGTTGAATAGTAAAAACTGTAAAAGTAAAGAAAGTAAATTACTATTACTATTACATAACGTAATTAAAATTAATTACAAAACTGAAATTAAAATAAACTAGATAGAAAACTACATATTTACATCAGAGAATTCAGAGAGGAAGGTACATCTGAAACTGAAATTTCGAGCTCTATTTATAGGCCTCGGTAAGCCCTCTGCGTCGTGACGCGCAAGTTTCTTCTTGTGTCGCGACGCGCTGACGTGTCGCTCTCTGATTCGTCGTCTTCAGATTCTTATCTGCCACGTGGCATTTCGGATAAATGACTCAATAATTGTGCTGACGTGGCGCTGACGTGGCAACACGTGGTGAAAGTGATTGTCGGCACCGTAGGATTACGACACGTGGCACTTCTTGATTGGCTGATGACGACGTGGCGACACGTGGCGAAAGTGATTGTCGGCACCGTAGGATTGCGACACGTGGCACTTCGTGATTGGTTGATGATGACGTGGCAGTGACGTGGCACGTTGACTCAGTCTTCTGCTGACGTGGATGACATGCGGGATGACACTTGTCGATACGTGGCTATGGCGATTGTCGGCACCATAGGATGATGACACGTAGCACGACGCACGTTAGCAGATCGGCTGTGATGGTGACACGTGGCACAGCGCACGTTAGCAAAATCAAACTTCTCAGATTCTGACATGTGGACCCGACGCACGTTAGCATGGATTAGCGCACGTTAGGCGTCGCGACGCGCCAAATTACCAAAATGCCATTTTGTGTTATTTTTCACTGTTTTGGCCCCAAATCACCTCCAGAATGTCCTGAAATTTTATTTATCTACAAAATAACACAAAACACATCAAAATATTTACGTGTCTATTTGCTAAGTTTATTTTGGTTCCATACTAACCAAACCAATTCACTACTGAGGGTAGGTTTGTTCGAGGGGTCGATTCCCAAATTACGTTTGGAACGAAAAATAGTCGTCAACACAACTAATATGTTTTCCAATGATTTAAATTTATTTTAAGAAAATTTTATTTATTATTCGGAGTTCAAGGCTCTTCAGGATCCTTTATTATTCGGGAATCTCATTTCCTTCCCTGAAATAATTACAAGAAAACTGATTCATTTAAAAATTATCAATAACATATACAGAGATGTCGATTCCCTCCGCCCCGCCCCTCCCTACTACCATCCCTAAAGCCATTTGTCAGACGCCCCACCACAAGGACTGTTACAGATTATGACTCTGTAACCTAAATAACAAAGGACAACATAATGATAAAAAATGGAGAAAGATGGTGGAAAGAAAAAGGAAAGAGATACCACTTATTAGGAAGTGATTGTAGAAGAACCAAAATGGCTCTAAAGTAATACTTCCACCCCACCCTATCCTTTCCTTGGAAAACCAGAGAGTAGAGGTGCTTTATTCGTTGTCTCTGTGGTGATTCATAGTCGGTCCTTAATCTTATTTGACGTATTATTTGTAGTTTCGAGCTTTAGCGTTTCCGACTTACTTTTAATCGGACGGTAAGGATATCCCCATCAATAACCTGCGTGGGTCCCTTCTCAGCTTAAATCCACGTGTCACATTTTCATAGTCGACTCTTTTGGATCTAACAAGTGAACAATTTGATCAAAACTCGAAAGAATTTCCTCTATAAAATAAAAAAGGGGCAGACAAATTTTCCATCTCTCTCTTTAGGGTCAGGGTTTCGCGCAGTTTTAGCCAACTCGAATTTTAGGTAAAATTATAATATTCAATTTTTTTTCCATATAAATTTCTTCTATATAATTTATCTTCAATTTGTTTCTTATTGATCTGATTTGGTATAGGAATATTTTAGGGTTTCTTTTCATGGTAACTTGTGATCATGGCTTTTTTTGATGATCTGATCAGTCTATAATAGCTGAATAACTCAACCAAAGAGTATTGCAATGACTCAGGCTGATTTGGATATTTTGAATTTTAATGGTTTCATTTCCTTTTGGAGTTGTGTGATTTTTTTTTTTTTTTTTTAAAAAAAAAAATTAAGCCGGTTAGGTTAATCAAGAATTGCATTTGTTTCTTTGAATTTCACCTGCAGTTTTGCAATTAAAGTATTGCATTTATTTTGAGCCTCAAGATGTCGAGTGGGTCAGCAAGACGAGTCTCACGTCAAGATATACAACTGGTAAGATGAATTTTACTGCTGGAGTATCATAGATTGTTGACTTATGAATCATAATTTTGTGACCTCTTTTATTTTTTATTATTAATGTTATTGGTATAAAATGAGTTCTATTGGAATTTAAAGCTTAAAAAAATGGTGTTTATTTAGCCTCCACTGTCAACTATATATAGCAATTGTAGTTCCATAAAGATCCTTGCTCTAATTTCTTCTTGTTAAATCAATAGCAAAATTATGATAATTGCCCTGTGCTGGAATTTTGGTTGGTTCAGTCAGAGAAGAAGTTGGAGCATATCTTATAACAATTAAGACAAAAGCTTTTCCCATGTTTCCCTTTTCTCTAAAATATTCTTTTGCTTTTGTCTTGGACTCACAGTTCAAAGCTGAGTACAGTTTTGTTTCACATACTATTTGACATATGGTGAGTTAACATCAGGTAGTTTATTTTATATTGCAAGCTTGAACCGTGTTGTTCTTCTTGAAGCTTTTATATTTCTAATAGTGGAAATTTGAAATGATTAAAGCAGTTTAGTTCAAAACATAGGAGAATGAAACCTGGACCCCTGAGGTTGGTCTTAGAGCATAGATCGATAATCATAACTGGTATTACACGAGAAACTGAAGGGTCACAGTCAATAAACATTTGGTCGAACAAACTTAAGAGTTACGCCTCTCTTAAGGGTTTTTTTTCGTATATGCACCTTACAAACCTACATTGTTAGAGAAATTGTGGGTGGCCTGATTTTTACGTATTTTGAATTTCGGTTTGTTGATGTGTGATTCCAGGTGCAAAATCTTATAGAACGATGTCTTCAATTGTATATGAACCAGAAGGAAGTTGTGGAAACTCTACTGGTTCAGGCAAGAATTGAGCCTCGTTTTACAGAACTTGGTAATTGATCAATACTTTCTATTCTTGGCCCTAACCTTTATTTTGATGTTATTTATGATAATTCTATGAGATATTAACTTGTCATCACGTTTAATATATAAGTTCAGGCCTTGAACTTATCTAAAATTTCTTTTTGTTTTGTTTGTTGCTGATCTGATGAAAGGACATGAATGGCATGTTGCGCTTTTCATACTCTATTCAATGTTGGATTTAGTTTTAACATTGAAGATAATGACATAAATTATAATGAATGCCATGTTGATGTGAACCCAACAAGAACCCGCCTTGTGAACCCACGAACAAATCAGACAAAACCCAAGAACACGATCAGGAATGGATGACTAAGACCCGTTGAGAACCTACCTCAAGAACCCTAGTTGCAGAATCACGCCACAAAGAGTTGCAAGCTCTTTGATGAGTTTAAGTTTTTGACGGTGTTCTAAAACACGCTAGTCGCTAGTCGCTAGTCGGGCGGCGACCCAGCGCCTAGGGCGCCTAGGCGAGGCCTAGGCAATTAGTCGGCAAACAGTTAAAAATCTAATATTTTCCAACATCATAATTCATAAATAAACCAAATCATATAAATTCAATCAAAATGTAATAAAACATAAAACCATTAATCAAACTCAATCAACCATATAATGATATAAAACATCCTTTAACTAAGTTCATGTTCATCATCCTTTAACAAATATTTATAACTAAATATCTAATCTTCTTCATCTTCTTCATCTTCTTCAAACTCATCATCCTTAGGTTCTTCATCAGAATCAAAATCTTCTTCATGAAGTTCGCTGTATTCAGCATTTCTAGCGCTTTTTCGAGGTTGTAACATTTCATCTGCCCCAGATGCTTCTCCAACCATCCTCCAAGTAAGCCCCGAACCGAGTTCTACTTCTTCATCATCACCAGAGTCACCACCCTCAACAATCCATCCTTGTGCATTAGTAGCATCTTTTGCTTGTAATACATCTAATTTCAAATCCTTCTCCCTTTTGTGCTTGTTCTTCAACTTGGCATTAAAGGAAACAAAGACAAGATTGTTTAATCGATTCACATCTAGTATATTCATTTTCTTCGTGTGAATCTACATAAATAATTTAAATAAATCAATTAATATTAATAATTACAAAATAAAATAATCAAATATTTAGCTAATGTTAAATATATACCCCTTTAAAAGTGCTCCAATTTCGTTCGCACCCGGATGAACTAGTGGTTAATGAAAGTATCATTTTTGCCATTTTTAACAAGTTAGGTGTATGATGTCCATATGTACGCCACCATGAAACTACAAATTAACATAAATAGTTTGAATGAAATATAATAAATCTTATATATTTTGCAAAATAATTCAAATGAATACTTTGTTTTTACTTGGATTAAAAACATCAATCGATACCCGACATGCTTTGGCCGCCACTTCTCTACCAAAAGCTTCATTTTTTGTCTTATACGAAGCCAACTCCTCATTTATCACCTTACTTTGCATGTGAATGTCATTGAGGAAGAAAGCCTCCACAACCGTAAATACCCCATCCATTACATTCACATCGTACCAAATACTTGTATCCTTATAGTAGTAGTAAGGATTTAATAGATAAGCAATTCAATGCAATGGAGTATCAAGCCGCTCTTCAATTTTACTATCAATAATCTCCAAGATTGGCCGATAATTACTCCTAATATTGTTCAATGCATCATTTATCTCTTCTTTTGCATTCTTTAGCTCTCCATATACAAAGCCCATGGATGACTTTCTATCCCCATCAACTAATCGAAGCACCCTCACCAAAGGTGCAAACACCTTCAAACATTGGGTCACCCCATTCCAAAAAGAGACACTCATCACCGTGGCAAATGTAGCTTTCCCTTTAGCTTGCTTCGACCATATGCACTCATCCTATTCTGTGCTAGCAAACATGGTTCGCAAACTTTCTTTTTTCTCGATCAAACTTTGTAAGGTTAAGAAAGCTGAGGCAAACCTAGTTACTCCCGGTCTGACTATGTCCCTCTGTTTTGTAAACGATCTCATCATGGACAAAGTCTTGTGATGGGCATACGCGAAAATGGTGAAAGCCTTGGCACTATCAATGGTTTTTTGTACCTTGACAATTTCCCAATACTTTCAAGCATGAGTTTTATGGTGTGAGTAGGACATGAACTCCAAAAAATTTTTGGCATCTTCGCCTTCAACAACTTTACCGTGGGCATATTGTTTGAGGCATTGTCTATTACCACTTGAACCACATTTTCCGCCCCCACTTGTTCAATACCTGTCATAACATACTCATAAATGTGCTCAACAGTATGCGCCACATCAAAACTTTCCTTTGAAGAAAAGAAAGTGGTACCTATTGTGCAATTAACACACAAATTCATTATACTTCTCATTTTCCTATCACTCCAAGCATCTGTCATCATCAAACACTCGTTCTCCTTCCACTCCTTATCATGTTGTTGTAGAAAAACTTTAACACTTTCAACTTCCTCTTTTAAGAATGGCTCCCTCAATTCATATTGGCTAGGACCTCTGAAACCCGGTCCAAATTGACCCACTGCCTCCATCATCGCTATCCAGCTATTATTGTCAATGACATTGAAAGGAATACCGGATTCATAAACCCACTTAGCAACAAATCGCTTCACATTATGTGTATTTTCTTTAAAAAGTGCTTCATTAATATTTTGTTGCCGCATTGTTTTACCATCACTAGGTGAAGAATCATGAGGGGTTACCACTGTCCACCTATCTAAAGGGCCGCGATGCCGAGGGGGTCTTGAATCTAACCCTTCTTCTATTTCACGAATTTCATCTTTTTCTTTATCGCCCCCAATATTAACTCCTTGCCTTATCTCACTAACATGCTTCTCTTTTCTTTTCTTTTTATTTCTTGCCTCCAAAATGGCTTGTCTACACTTCTCTTGATCTTCTTTACTGGGCTTTGGACATTTTGCAATATTTCCCGATATATGCCCAATATGGTCTTTCATTCTGTAAACTCCACCAGAAATTTTTTTTGAACATAACTTGTATTTGACTTTAAACATCATTTGATTTCCGTTTAAGAACCGGACTACACTCCGAATTAGAAGCCGCAGAAGAAGAAGCCATGTCCTACTAAGAGTATAAGAATGAATCAATTAATTTAATTAGTAATGAAAATATGAAATATACTAAATCTAAATCTTATATTATATAATATAATATGCAAAATAATTCAAATTTTCAATCGAATACTTAGTAGTACTAAATAAAAATTTGTTAATTAAGTAATTAGTTATTAACTAAAAAAAACACTCAAATGTCAAAACAAAAATAAATTAAATACTTATTATATTTACTATTTAGTGTAATAAGATTTTAGGTCAAATAACAAAATAAATATAATAAATCACTTCTCTGCCATGACCCATGAACCAATTGAGTTTTGACTAAAGTTGGAAAAAAAAATAATTTGTTTACCTTATGAAAGCAGAAGATGCGTCGGTGTAGAGAGAAAGCAGAGGCGCAAATGAACCAGAGGCAGGGAGAAAGGAGGGCACGTTGGACTCTGGAGAGGGGGAAAAAAAAGGCAAAGTTAAGACTGAAGAAGAAGAAGACGTGGCTGAGCAAGCAGTGAGCAGAGAAGAACTGAAGAAGAAGACTGAAAAATATCAAAAAACTAACCCTTACGCGTGAATTTTTTTTTAATTAACCTATCCCCCAAAACGACGACGTTTTGGGGTATTATTAATCCCTCAAAACGGCGTCGTTTTGGGGGTAGGGGTTGGGAAAAAAAATGCAGCGCCGAGTCTCGGCGCATATGCGGCCGATTGCCGGTGACATAGGCGCCGATTTCACGCCAATGATTGCATCGCGCGACTACCTCCACCGATTCGGTGGTAATCGCCGCGGCTGGGCCGCGATGAGCGAAAACGCGCCGCCTAGGCGGCGCGTTTTGGAGCACTGGTTTTTGAAGTTTAAGAAGAAGACAAGGATCAGCTTTCAAATCCATCAAAAGTCCCAAAATAATGATATAATGTAACTTATATAGCAAATGAGTGAAACCCTAAAAGGCAAGGAAATAAGAGTCCTAATCTAATATGCTAAAGTGGTGCTCAAGCAAGCCCATAAAACCTAAACTACCCCACACACCATTAGGCATGTGTTTCCCTAGCTAAACTCGGAAACCCTAAATCTACCCCTAATCACACGCCTCCCACATGGAAAGTACGTGCACGTGTGCTTCCTGATTTAAATAGAAAAGGGCTTTAAAAATTAGAATAAAATAAAATAAATGTCCAGCCCTTTTACATTGATCAATAAAAAAAATGCATAAATAAATCATCTAGTCAACATCTCTAATGGCTTGTATAATGTTAGCCATGGAAGGTTCTTCATGTGACAAATCTATCTTCAATGTTAATGTCTTGACAGTAAGATTGGTAGGTCTCGGCCATCGTCTCCTTTACAAGTCCAAGCATTGCTTCCTTGAATTCTTTAGCCCTAGACCTTGCGATAGGTCCCACTGGTATAAGCAAAGGATCCTTGACTTGTTGTTCAGTTGCGGCTTCTCCTTGAACCGCATCATTCCCCCTCTCCTCAAAAGGATTCGTCCTCAAATCTACATCAAACAAAGATTAGTCAGAAACATTAAATGTAGCATAAACTTGGTACTCACCGGGAAGATCCACTTTATAAGCGTTATCATTAATGTGTTCAAGAACTTGAAAAGGCCCATCTCCATGATGTAACAACTTGGACTTCCTCTGTTATGGAAATCGCTCCTTACGCAAATGCACCCAAACCCAATGTACTAGTTCAAATTGTAGGCGTTTTCATCCTTTGTTGGCCTTAGATGCATATAGCTTATTCTTCTCTTCAATGTGTAAGCGTGTCTCCTCATGAAGTTGTTTGGCCTTTATTTTTCCATCCAAACTCGCCCTCTCATCAACAGGCAAAGGCACAAGATCCAAAGGAGTAAGTGGATTAAACCCATACACAACTTCTAAATGAGAATATGAAGTGGTAGAATGAATACTCTTATTATATGCAAACTCTATAAATAAAAAACAATCCTCCAGGACTTCAAATTCTTACTAACAATAGTACGTAACAGTTGCGACAAAGTCCTATTCACTACCTCAGTTTGACCATCTGTTTGTGGATGACAAGTAGTAGAAAATAATAACTTAGTTCCTAACTTACCCCACAAAACCTTCCAAAAGTAGCTTAAGAACTTGGCATCACGGTCAGAAACAATACTTCTTGGAACACCATGGAGGCGTACTACCTCCCTAAAGAACAACTCAGCGATGTTAGTGGCATCATCTGTCTTAGAGCATGCAATGAATGTGCCATCTTGCTAAACCTATCCACTACCACAAAGATTGAGTGCTTTACCCCTCTCAGTCTTCGATAACTCTAAAACAAAATCCATAGAAATATCAATGCAAGGTTCCCTAGGTACTGGCAAAGGAGCATACAACCCATGAGGTAAAACCTTAGATTTGGCCTTTCTACACGTATTACATCTATCACACATACGCATGACATCTTTTTTCATCCCAAGACAATAAAAATGCTCACTCAAAATACCCAAGCTCTTAACTACCCCAAAATGCCCCATAAGTCCCCCACCATGTGTCTCACGCAGTAACAATTCACGCATAAATCAAGATGGAATGTACAACTTACTGTCATTAAACAAATAACCCTCATGCTTATAAAATTTCCCACATGCACCCTACTACAATTTTCAAACAAGTCAAGCAAATCCACATCAGATGCATACAAGTCCTTAATCAATTCAAATCCAAACAATTGAGCATTCAAAGAGTTCAGAAGTGCATACCTGCGAGACAACACATCGGCAACTACATTTGCCTTATCTTGCTTGCAAGGAATAACATATGGAAAAGACTCCAAAAACCTCATCCACTTAGCATGGCGCTTATTCAAGTTACTTTGACCTTTGATGTGCTTGAGTGATTCGTGGTCAGTGTTTATCACGAACTGCTTAGGCCATAGGTAGTGCTGCCAAGACTCCAAAGCTCTCACTAAAGCATAAATTTCCTTATCGTACATTGGGTACTTCAAGGTCACCACATTGAATTTTTCACTAAAATAGGCAATCGACCTCTTCTTCTGCATCAGTACTGCACCGATTCTTGTCCCTGAAGCGTCACACTCAATCGCGAAAGTTTGATTAAAATTAGGTAAAGCAAGTACGGGTGTAGTGCACAAACGTTCCTTAAGCAAAGCAAACGCTTCGTCTTGTTCCTTACCCCAACTAAAACCAACATTTTTCTTTATTACCTCTGTGAGTGGTGCGGCTATGGTACTGAAATCTTTCACAAAACGCCTATAGAAGCTAGCTAAGTCATGGAAGCTCTTAACCTCTGTTGCGCTCGTAGGTGTTGGCCAATCCTTGATGGCTTTAATTTTTTCCTCATCTACTTCAATTCCCCGTCCACTTACAACATATCCAAGAAACACCACTTTCTCCATACAAAATGAGCATTTCTTAAAGTTAGCATACAATGACTCTTGACGCAAAACAGTAAGTACACTACGTAAGTGTTCTATATGTGCATCTAGATTCGTGCTGTAAACTAGTGTGTCATCAAAATAGACAACCACAAATTTACCGAAGAATGGACGCAAGACATGATCCATAAGTTGCATAAAGATACTAGGTGCATTAGTAAGACCAAACGGCATAACTAACCATTCATACAGTCCATACTTAGTCTTAAATGCAGTTTTCCATTCATCGCCTTCATGCATGCGAATCTGATGGTAGCAACTTTTTAAATCAATCTTAGAAAATATGCTACTACCATGCAACTCATCCAACATGTCATCTAACCTAGGAATAGGATGGCGATACTTTACCGTTATATTGTTCACAGCTCGACAATCTACACATCCTCCAAGTTCCATCATTCTTTGGTACCAAAATTACTGGTACTGCACAAGGACTTATGCTCTCCCTCACGTACCCCTTGCTCATCAAATCCTCGACTTGCCTCTGAAGGTTTTCTGTCTCCTCGGGATTACATCGATAGGCTGGTCGGTTAGGTCTAATAGCTCTTGATACGAAATCAATCTGGTGCTTAATACCTTGTATGGGTGGTAACCCACTAGGTATCTCCTCATCAAACACGTCCTCAAATTCTTGCAATAAAGCACTGTTCTAAAACGCGCCGCCTAGGCGCGCCTCGGCGACGCGTTTAGGCTCGGCGGCCTATGGCCGCCGCACCTGGCCCCAAATCGTTGGGGCCAGGTGCTCGCCGGAATGGGCGGCATTTTCTGCCCATTCTGGCCAACAGGTTGACCGCCGGTCAACCGCCATTGACCGACTCAAAATTCAAAATTGAATATGTTTTCCGGTCGGATTTTACACCCAAATCCTAACCCTAACCTTAATTTTACAAAACTAACTCTCTAACTCATCAATTTCAAAAATCCCCAATTTGATGCATAAACCCTAATTTTAAAAAACTCTAATTGCTTCAATTTTTGTTAGTTTCTCATCAAATTGACCTTCTATAAATCTTACCTATTGCTCAAACAACATTTCCCTATGATTAATTTGTCAAAATCACACCAAATCTTAAACCTAATTATGAAAATTCTCTATTTCCGACTAGTTTCCTAGGCCCCGTGTAGGTGCCCTAGGCGCTAGGCGCCCTAGGCGCAAGGCGCTAGGCGCTGGGTCGCCGCCCGACTAGCGCCTAGCGCGTTTTAGAACACTGCAATAAAGTAACAACACTAGGAAGAGAATTGTTAATGTTAGAAAGTTTAAGATAAGACTCTTTGTACACATGTAGGAGTATGAACTCATTCTTTTTGAACTTTCGCCCAATCTCCCCTTCTTTAGCAATTTTTTTTCTCTCTTCCCTCACTGTTTTCTGCCCCCTCACAATCGACCCTCTCTTTTGTTTTGCTCACACCTACCGTCTTGGCCGAATTACTCACTTCCCCTTTTGGTTTCACCGCTAATTGTTCCTCATAGACTTGCCTTCAAGTAAAACCATTTCCCCATTTTTAATTAAGCTATATCTATTTTGAAACCCCGCCATGATGAACCCTCCGGTCATATTGCCAAGGTCTACCCAACAAAAGATTCCCAGCATGCATCGACACCACATCACATTAAACCTCATCACTATACCTCTCTATAGAGAAGGAACTCTCACCTGCTTCGTCACCTTCACCTTACCACAATCATTCAACCATTGTAATTTGTAAGGTTTAAGATGCGCCAAAGAGTGTAACCCTAACTTCCCTACCAAGGATGCACTAGCCAACATTGATACAACTACCCCCATCAACAATCAAACTACAAAGCTTGTCCTTTATAGTACACCGAGTATGGAAAATATTCTCTCTCTGCTCCTCAGTCTCATTAACCTTTATTTGAGAATTTAAAGCCTGTTGTGTAACTAAAGACATCACTTTATCCTCATCAGCATATACATGTGTAGCTCCACTAACTTCAGCACCATCAACATCAACTAATCTCGGCATATGATCGGGCATGTCTTCACAATCACTCTCACTGTCTATATCCCTATTCGTATGCATAATCATCCCCCTTTTGTTCAGACATTCTGAAGCAATGTGACATAATCCTAAGCATTTGAAACACTTAATGGTGCGCCCTGAAGATGGTTTAGAGTCTGTCCTAGGCTTATTATTTTGGGTGGCGGAAGAACTACTACTGCTAGCTCTAGGTGGATCAATTTCCCCTTTTGTACAACATCTTTCTGGTCACTATTACCCCATTGAGGTTTCCATGGAGTAGATGGAGGAAACTTAGTCGGAATAGCCTTTTGTCTTTGCTTATCTACCTTCATCGCCATGTGTACCATATCCTCGATCTTGACATAATGCTGAAGGTCCACAACATTGGCTATCTCACGGTTCAAGCCACTCTATAGTGGCCTCATTGTCTTCCTGAACATTTGCCCTAATCATGGCAATCTCCACATCCTTGTAGTAATCCTCAACACTACGTGATCCTTGTGTAAGATTCTGAAGCTTCTGATATATGTCCCTGAAAAAATGCACTGGCACAAATCTCATACTCATCACCCCTTTTAATTCAGCCATGTGCTAATTGGCCTCTCAAGATTCCGTCTCCTGGAAGTGACTAACTGATCCCACCAAACAATGGCGTAGTCTGTGAATTCTACCACCGCTAGCTTCACTTTCTTTTCCTCTAAATAATTGTGACAGTCAAAGATGAGTTCCATTTTTTTCTCCCACTCTAGATAGGCCTCTGGGTCACTCCACCCCTGGAACGTTGGATTGGACATTTTAATCTGACTAAGGTCTCCATCAATATCGTCACGCCTATTTCCTCTTACACCCCTAAAAGCAAAAGATCTTTGATCTCTGAAATTCCATGAGTTGTGTGCTTCATCATCCCCAACATTACCAAATTTATTTTTTGCTTCTTGTTCGTCTATAGGAGCATCCCTTCTTTGCTTATGTGGCAAATTCGGATCAAAGCTAAATTGTGCTCTAGTTTGGCTACTCCGCAAGCTAGACACGACATCAATGATCTCCTTCCTACTCTGATCACCTTCAACCTTTAATGTCTATCATCGTCTTAAACTGTACACCCCATTCAGCAAATTGTTTAAACATGACCTCTGGCATGGATGTGTCACCACTACTAGGTAACTCATTGTTCATTGACATTGTAATTTGCTGCAAGAAAATCGTTAGTAACAAAAGAAAATAAGAAAGTAAACCTCACCGGCACGGACCTCACCTGTTTACACTCGTTGGCTTTTACCCGAAGCTGTGCTCTCTTTCTCTGCCTTTTACCACTCAAAGTCCTTTTAACTAGTTCTTAAACCGAACTAGTACTCGGATCAAGAACAAACAAAACAAGTAACCGCAATTCAAGCAACGCAAGTTCAAGGGAACAAAGTTAAGAAGCCAACAAGTATGAAAGCAAGCACGAAAGAAAAAGAAACACACACTGTAGATTGCGGCAAATAGGATGCTAGGTAACCAATTTCACCCTCAATTCGGAAATTTTTAACACGCATAGGCAAATCACTCTAATCACTTCATCTCAACAATGCAAAAACTAGGAAAAAAATTGCACGTAAACGAAAATTTTAAATTTTCCACTTTAAATTGGGTCCCTCGGCCCTTTTAAGACGTTTGGTGTTGTGGAATTTGCCTAATTTTTATTATTTCCCGTCTATGGGAAACCAGTAGATCACGCAAATTCAACTTGCTCACAACGTAATCCTATTGCCACGTCGAAGATCTAAGGCTATAGGAAACCTTAGGTCACGCAAATAACAGGGAGTTGAACAAGTTTGCAGCAGCCACAATGGAAGAAGTAAAGAAAACGCAACAATTAATTCGCTAACAACAAGATGTGACAAACCCATCTTCAATGTTAAAGTCTTGACAGTATGATTGGCAGTCTCGGCCATTGTCTCATTTGCAAGTCCAAGCATTGCTTCCTTGATTTCTCTAGCCCTAAAACTTGTGATAGGTCCCACTGGTATAAGCAAAGGATCCTTGACTTGTCATTCACTTGCAGCCTCTCCTTGAACCGCATCACATGTTGTGATTTTTCATACTCTATTCAATGTTGGATTTAACGTTGAAGATAATATCATAATGAATTTTTACCATGTTATTCCTCTTTCTGTTTGGTGATTAGTTTGTTTGGACCTTTGGTTTTAGTATTTTTTTATTTAGGTAGCATGCCATTGCAATTAGACCATTATACGTTGTCAATTTTAGCCGTCGTCATTTTTTTGCAAGTTTTATCCTCCGGTTCTTAAAATACATCTTTCTTTCTGTTTCCAAATAAAGGGTTGATTTACGAAGTTATTTTTCTTACAAGTTATTGGCTTCAGAGATTTTATGTTTTCTAAATAGGAAATAAAGGGTTTGAAGGGGATGGAATTTCATATTTGGACAATGATTTATGTAATATTGCATAGTTTTCATGATCTTTCATGTATTAAATGGCCAAATTATTTAGGAACAGAAGTCAAGTTTTCTAAGAACTTTTTTATTTTTTATTTTTTTTACAATGAAGAGACTTATGTTATTAAGGTTATTTAATTCTGTTGATATAGAACTATATCTATCACTTGAAAGGTACAAAACTCCAAGCTTGTTTCGTTTATTTACAGTTGTATGATCGTTGAAGTTACCATTGATATTGAAGCGAGCAAATGGCTTAGGCTTAGTGTCATAGGGTATTATACTTGAAACTTGAAGATTTTCTCTGTGGCTTAATTGTTGAGAGGGTGCTTGCATCTTTACTATGTAGATGCTGCAAGGACCTCTCCCTTGTATACCTTGAGAATTTTCACAATGAAGATCCCCATGAGACAAATTGTATTATTTGGATATTTTTTCAACGGAGGATTGTTTTTTTTAGATTCATAATTTGGTTATCGGTATTTCTTTGTATTTTTTAGATTCAGAATTTGGTTATCGGTATTTCTTTGACAGCTAAAAGGGTAATAGTTTGGCTATAAGCATTCTCTTGTTTGAAAAATCAAGCTGGAGATGGGATTAGGTCTGTGGTGCTCACGGTTTATTTAAAAAGTTTTGCCAAAATATTATTGAAACTTTTGGACCCAAGGAACTAACAGTAACTTCACTAGAGTGTTATTGGCTGATTGTTTGAGCCAATCTTGTTAGGTCATAACTTAGATTTTGGCCTCCATGCTTAAAAATGTTGTGCTGTTTTTGTGATGTTTAGACAATTTTAGTTTAGTTTGCTAATGGTAGATATGTTATGTGTTTGTAGCTAATAACATGGTAAGAAAAAAACTCTGTTGATTTTTGGCTACTTATTGAAATTGGTATGTCAAGCCACAAGCCTCCAATATGATGCTTTGTTGTGTCAGCCAATCTTTGTCACATAGGAGACTTGGCTATTCATTATGATGTTCACTTGAATAATTGAGTTTTTAACATCCTTCTGAATCCACAAGCATGGACACATGTATTACTGTTTCATCAGTTGATAAATTAGATCCAACTCGTGAAGCCACTGGGTTCAGTGCTTCTTTTGCAATGGATTTGAGTAAATAGTTTGTTTTGTTAAGGCTGATTTCATTTTCGTGTTGCAGAAAAAAAGTTTTGTTGAAATTTTTTGTTTCAGTTTAAATACTATATTCATCCTTCTCTTCTCTTCACACATTTGAAAGTTTTTATTACTTTCCAGTTTGGCAAAAACTTGAAGAAGAGAATCGAGACTTCTTCAAGGCATATTATTTGAGACTGATAGTGAAGCACCAAATTATTGAATTCAATAA
>SKCR01013982.1:0-44732 GCA_019454045.1 Zanthoxylum bungeanum | reverse complement strand
ATATAGAGTTTGATGAGTTTGTAAATAATTTATATCCCACTATAATATTTAAAAATAACTTATATTCTTATTAAGGGGTCTGAGAGTCATCTTAAATTTCTTTTTTCAGTTCTATTAATTCAAATTAAAATGATCAATGCATGCTTATTTTATTGAATTCTAATCATATTAATAAAAATGCGTAAATTATTATTATATTTCGATTATTTTTAATATAGATGATAAAAAATATGAATAATAATTTTCGCTTTAGACATAACAAAAAATCCAGATTTTATCGCACTAATATGCCGATTAGTTGGCTTTTGGCGGCCTATCTTTTGGTATGCGTCACATCATTGCTACTTTCAGTATTATTAATCCAATATTATTTATTTATTTATTGCCAAACTTATTTAATAACACTTTTTTTATAAAAATAGATTCAAATAAATTAGAAAATATTTTCAGAAGACGGATGTTTAAAACTTCAGAATAAACTAAAAGATCAACTGAAAACTCTAAAGACAGGTCATCTTCTCAAGTCTGATTCAAACATTAGCACCCATGACCAGTCAGACAACAATGAATTAAGAATTGGAAAAAAAAAACTTTATTAAAATTCATTAATAGTCCATTAGGCGGCTTAATTAAGTTGTAAAAAATTCACTATGAAAATATTTTTATGACTGTACAAAACTTGGGCCCATATTTAAAATGGGTTATTTTAAAACTACCCCCTCAGGTTTTGGGGTCTTCTCAGCTTGCAAGAAAGATTGGTCTTGCAGAAACTCCCTCGGATGTTAGTGATTCCGTCAGTTGACTTGTGGCTTGACTGCTAAAATACTAATTACGCCCGGAAAAATTAAATATTTTGACGTAATAAAAATTTCAATAATAAAAAATTATAAGATATTTTACAAAGGCTCTAAAAGAGGAAAAATAAGTTTCATTAAAATGAAACTTCATGTTAATTTCTTCAGCTCCATTATGTTCAAATGGCATAGCAAAACTTTCATGAGTGCTTCAGCTACAAATCCCTCAAAAAATGGTCTGTCTATGAGCAAAAATTCATAAAGGAAAACAAAAATAAGAACTACAAGACAACTCTTTCTTCAAAAAAACAAAAATAAAAATAAAAATTACACGACAATTGAAACACATAAAAATATCGGACAAATAAATGTTTATACGCAAAAAAAATAATAATAATAATAAATAAATAAATAAACATGGTGTTTGAGAGAGAGAATTTGATAAGGAGCTTGATTAGCAGTTGAAGAAAGGGTTTTAAAGATAATACTTAGAATTTAGATATGCTAATGATTCTAGGGAGAAAATAAAGCAAAATATAATTCCATTTTTAAGAAATTTTACCAATTTAACCTCAAGTACTTAACAGCTGCCAAACAGCAAACTTTTACTAGGGAGGTTTCTGAAATTAAGACCAAACTTTCTATCAAATTGAGAAGACCCCATACCTCAAGGGAGGTATTTAAAAATTACCCATACAAAAATATTAGAAACAAGATAAAAAGATAAAATTTAATAATCACCTTCTAATCCTCGATCAACATTTAGGTGAAATGACAACTATTATTTTAAAATTTTGTAATCAAATGGGTTAAAGTTATTTGTTCAATGTGTGGGGAAAAAATTACATAATACATCTTTGTAAGTAAAGTTTGAATAAAAAAATAAGTTGAATTCTAACGAGTTTAAATATCTCGTGAAAATTTTATTGATTTAACACAATTTAATTACAAAACTTGATTCATTCTCTCATAACATTATAATATGACCAAATACAATTAAGTGCAACCTTAATAAAATTAATGTGCGTTTCTAATTCAATCGAACTATCTTGAATATATAAATTAACAAGATAACATGTACAACGAACATAAAAAAAATTGGCCCTTCAAATTTGGTTGACATATTTCTTTTAATTCTCTAATTGATGCAATATTTACATATTCATTGTCAAAATCATTATTAAAATTTTACCTAATAAACTATATTCATCAAAAACTACTCTAATCATTCTATAAATATTATTGCTCATCAAAACTCTAAATATAATAAGTCGTTTTTGCATGTTCCATGATGCATCAACCTAATGCATCATGTATCAGTATATTTGATAATGGTCACTCCAAATATCAAAACAAATAAAAAGATGACCTTTAATATCTTTAATAATTCATTTAAAATAATTTTATCATCTTTATATAATTTAAAATTTTACCATTTTGTTATATTTTATGCATTTTACAGCAGCATGATTTAAATTATTTCGACAGTAATTAGTAAGAGTAATTTTTCACCAAAACTTAAAGAAGATATGTCATGCAAGTAAATTTAGCAAATCCTTATATATTTTTAGCATTAGAATATTTAATAAAATCTAAAGAACTTATTATACTTCTAGAGGAGAGGAAGCGTATATGCCCATTTAAGTTGTTGATATTTCAAGTATGATTTCAACGGCATGATGTATATCCAAATGCTTGTTCATATTGCCATAATCGTCAGTAAATTTGTAAGATACACCACAATAGTTGCATATTACTCTTGAACCTTCATTCTCAGACTTGACTAAATAAAAGTGAATTGTAAAATATCATAATATCGAGACTTACTTCTCTTCTCGTGTGCCGACACTTGGCCGCTCTCTTGGGCTATGACATTGGACATGGTGGTCTCAGATAAGCTTATCATTTTTTTGTTAATGTTGAAGATTACAAAATAAATAAATTGAGGAATTGAAAATGAGAGACTAAGAAAATTGAGAATGAGAGAAATATTGGTGTGTAAATAAATAAATTATGACCCATATTTATAGATTATTTTAGTTAATTTTGTGATGCCTAAATTGTCTATGAAAATAGTTATTTTATTACTGTTATTGAGGGTAATTTAGTCATTTTAAAAATACATATTAAAAAAATAAAATATTTGACAGGGAGTCAAACGGCTCCCAAAAATCAATGGCTATCAGCAGTTGGCAAGTTTGCCAACGACTAGTGGTCGTTGGCCTGCAACGGTTCCGATTGGAACCGTAGAACATTATGGTTCAAGGGAACCATAAGGTTCCGGTCCGGTTCCTTAGAACCGAAAGGTTCTAACAGCTCCAGTTGAAACCGGAAGGAACTGGTTACGGTTTCGGTTGCAGGAATCGAAATCATAAGGAATCGAAATCGTCCGGTTCATTCCGATTCGATTTCGATTCCAAACTAAAATAGTGACTGGGTGTAGTTGTGTGCTCGTATTTGTGTGATTCTCTCTCCACCAAAAAATAAATAAAAATTTTCAAATTGCGAGTTATATTGAAATTCTAGAGAAATAGTATTTAAGTGACATATATTATCCTCATCTCATATATCTTTTACATTAAATATTTATTGTATTATGTGGTGGTTTTCATAAAATCGACCTTGCAGATGTTCTTTAGAAATATATATATACTTTTTTCCTATAATACGTGGAGTTGTATCTCTAATACAGATCATAATATCATCCATTTGGAATCGACTATATAATTTATGTTCGGATTTTTATCATATATATTAATGGAAAACGAACTTTAAAACCAAAATTGAGTTTTCAAAATTACATTTTCAAATCTAAAACTCCTAGATCTAGGCCTGGACATTATCGAATTCGGATCGGATCGAACCGAATCTGAATTCGATCCGATCCGAAATTCGTTGAAATTTATGATTCGATCGGATCGGAACAGCTAATCTAACTCGATCTGATTCGATCCGATAATTATCGGACCAATCCGATCCGATCCGAATTTTCACTACATAGACAGAATATCAGCAGACATATCATCAGGATGAACAAAATAACAATAATAACATGACCACACAAACTGCCAGCATAATCTGGTTTTGACAGTACACACAACAATAACAATAACAACAATACAACATGACCACAATATGAAGAAAAATAAAATAGTAGTTAACAATACCACAAGATGTCAAGATCAATAAAACTACAAAAGCCAAAATTTTCACTAAACAGTAGTGACAGTACACACAACACAACCAACATGACCATAATATCAATCCACAATACTATCCAGTATCCCCAGTGTCCTTCCACTTCCAGCACGGCAGCAGCACAACAACATCAGGCCTGCAAAAGATAGAAATTAATAAACAATGTTTCTGAAATATAAAATATAAGTATATAACCACTTCATATCGTAAAGGCACCATCATATCGTAAAAAGAGGAAATAAATGAACAAACTGTTTCTTTGCTACTAAGGTCTTACTTCAATACTTCTTTAAGTTCCCCTATTTTTTAAGCTAGTAAATGTTTATTCAAATAAATAATCAAAGAAAAACATAACTTTGTCAAAATTGTACCTTCAAAGATAATTCGCCTCAAACTCTGTTGCCAACGACATGATCCGGTGATTGTGATTCAGATTGTAACTTGTGTCTTGTGATATTCTTCAATAAAATAAAATAAAAAATTATTCACAGTTAGCAAGTTTGCATTTGATGGAATTCATTATAAAAATTAAAAAAACTAATTAAGTAATTAATAATTTTATTTTTACATTCCTCAAGTTTTTCGTATTACTCTGCCTCCAATAACATTGCTTCCACTTCATTGGGTTTGTTCAATTGTAAGCCTATTCCGTATCCAATTTTGAGTGCATATTAGAGCCTCAACCATAACGGGAGTTAATGAGCTACAAAAACTGTCAAGAACACGACCGCCCGTACTAAATGCTGATTCAGATGCTACAGTCGATACCGGCATTGCAAAAATATCACGAGCAATCCTAGCCAAAATTGGATACTTACCGGTATTTGTTTTCCACCACATCAGAACACTAAAACTATGGTCACGACTAATCTCATAGGGTTCCATTAAATACATTTCAACCTCAGTACTATCCTCTTGATGTATTGCATGACTAGTCTGAAAAACTTGAAATGGATCATCAGGTTGCACGTTTGTATTGCGCTTACGCACCTATCTTGTACTCGCGGTCTAACAAATGGCTGAGATTGTGTAGCACTAGACCCATCTCCACCAAAACCAGTTACACCCTCAGCCCTTGATCCATCACTGTCAACAAACAACCCATTTGTGTCATACCAATCATTATACATATCGTATAATCTCTTCAATAAATCTCTAGAAGACTTTCTCATTTTCTCTATCTTCACATCATCATTATCAAAAAGTATACCAAAGCAAACAGAGGCAAATGTCATCTTCCGTCGTGGATCAAGAATAGTACTCACAATAAATAATTTATTGATTTTGGCAGTGGTCTCCCAATATTTATCAAACTTCATCTTCATAGATAATGTCATATCATACAAAGAGGATGTTCATTACGCGCCAGGTTTTTCAAACTTATATGAATCTTACAAATCTCATTGTAGGTGAAACAAGATGTGACGGTGGATGAGGCACTGAACATCATTTTCGTTGCATCATAAAAATCTCCAAAAAATCAGCAAAGTATTGAGCTTTCTCTCAATTTATATCTGTAGGCCCAACCATTTTGCTCTCATTTTCATCATCTCTAAAATATGAAGCATAGTGACCATCATCATCATCAATCATTCGATCAAAGGCCTTCTGAAAGTCTAATGCAGCATTCAACATTAAGTAGGTGGAATTCCACCTAGTAGGAACATCTAAGATAACACTGCCCTGCTCTCAATATTCTCACGTGCTACCGCCGATTTAAATACTTCCAATCTTGATGGAGAAGATCTCACATACTTAACAGCATTTCGAATTGCTATAATGATGTCATCCATTTATTTCAAACCATCAGACACAACTAAGTTTAATATGTGAGCACAACACCGCATATACACATACTCTCCATTAAGCACCAATGCATATCCCCTCCACGTCCTCATCTTCCTCACCAATTGTTGGATGGCTACGGAATTGGCACTGGCGTTATCCACAGTTATAGTAAAATTCTCTCAATACCCCAATGCTGTAAACAAGACTCTATTAACCTTCCGATAGTGTCTTCTTTGTGATTGTTAATTGGACAGAAGCTAAGGATCCACCGATGCAACTGCCAATCATTGTCTATAAAATGTCCAGTGATAACCATGTAATTAATATTTTGAATTGACGTCCATATGTCGGTGGTCAAAATAACTCTCTGATAACCCACAAATAAAATACTCTTCGACATTAATTTTTCATCAGCAAACAACTGTAGGATATCCCTCGTTATAGTCCTACGAGATGGGACATCAAAACGAGGGACGGAAACACTACAGATATGTCGAAAACCCTATTTCTCTATAAAGCTAAATGGTAGCTCGTCAACAATGATCAGCTTCACAGCTGCTTTCCGACATGCTGCTTGATTGAAATGACCATCTCTCACGGAGAGATTTCCACTTGTGCCTCCCTCTTCACCAACCCCAACCAAAACACCTTGTGCTTCACAATAAGCTAGATATGATTTGGAGGCCTCCATATGCCTCTTCAAGTTGGTTGTTGACCGATCCTTCGAACTACAAGCATAAGTCTTCTGAAAATACATACATTCAGCCTTATCTTGATTATCTTCACTCATGCGGAAAACTTTCCACACTTCAAATCTTCTATTTCTTATTTTATTTGCTACTGATGTGATTGATGGCGATGAATCATGTTTTTTGACAATGGCGGTCTCTCGAAGTTGGGGGAAAATTTCTCTTCTGTTTCCTTGGTTCTCTTAATTGTACATAAAATGAATCTGATTCCGACCAACTACCGTAGGGTGAGCTTTCAAACTCACTCATCTACAATAAAAATAAAATAGACAATTAGAATTTAGACATATGATAAATTTTCCCAATATATTAGCCACACATATTGACATAGTCCTTTTTTTTCATGGCAGGACTTGTCATAATACTTCTGATAAGATAAAGGGTTATTAACTAAATCCATTTTCTTGATAAGTCCAAGTGAAGTTTGACTTAAGGTTAGAATATGCTTAGGTATACATTTCATCCAATAGTTTAATCACGTGAAAGCATTTCTGACAGGAAGTATTCAAAGCCTTACTAATAAGAAATTGGTTATGGACTATCAAAGAATCAGTACTGAACTCTAGGGACAACTATATGGTTGAATTAGATATTTTGAAAGTTAAAACCTCAGATAATAAGAGAAAAATAACAGTCAAAATGAGGAACTAGTCCCATTTTAATGAGGAAAATTCTAAAAAAGAAGAAAGAAGGTTCAAAATTTACTTTTTGAATGGCTCATCAATCTCATCCTTGCATCTATTAAAACTCAATGTGAAAAACAAATAACATCATTGGATCAACCCAAATTTTCGTTACAACCTCAATTATCATGGGAGGGCTTCTACCAAAAGCGAGTAGCTATAACTTCCGATAGTCCCTTAGTCTAACTACTGACTCCTAGGTCCAAACGGTTCCAAGTATTCCAATAAGGATATTAAAGTAAGGTAGATAAGTTTACTTATTGGAAAAAAAAAAAGAAATTTGTTATCAAATGACTTATTACTGAAGAGTCAAGAAAATATCAAGAAGGGTACGAGTATAAAGGTACTACAAATTCTGATTATTGGAGACAGTTGCTAACATATAAGTAATTGTACTACAGTATTTACGATATGTTGGAGCCACTATCTAACCTCACTGTAAGAGAATTATATCTTAAGGGTAGGTAACTTTTAATTCAATGCTTTAACTACGACTAGGCAACTTACTGCTCCTAAGAGAGTCAGAGTATGAGGGTTGTATTTATTTATTCTAGAAAATGAAGCTTTCTTTGAGAGGAATGTTGGTATTTTCTGGTGAGCCAGAAAAGAATGCTATATGAAGGATTAGAGCATTATATATGCTTTTGACTATATAGTGGATATAGAGTTCACATTCATCTCAGCCTCTCTAAAGCTTATTCTCCTGTCATTTCAAATAAATTACCAAGAAGGATCTGGTCGGATTCAAAATACTAGAAATGTATGATCAAGCTATGCAACATTTTAATCATTTCATTCTTCAATATTATCACCATTATCATTACATAATTCGGCCAAGGGGTATATATTCACCCTTTTATTTCTCACATTAAATCAATACAAACTCATATCAAAACATTATTCCAAGCATGGACCATCATCAATTATTATGAAAGAAACAAAAACACACCCTCCACAACAAGGTTAAATTTCTGCCAGCCCTTACTCTTAAGGGAAAATTGGGAATTTCAAAAATCAAGCCTAATACTTTCTTATATCAACATGAAATGCATGGTTACGCATGCTATCAACTTATTTTAAGCTCAAATATACAAAAATGGATACTAGGGTTCTTGAGCTACGAATTTTGGGAATTTTCATTTTCTTGCTCAAAACTGCAATTAAAGGAAAGAAAATAGATAAGGAATTTAGTTCTATACGCAGTCATAAACAGGGAACTTACTTTCTCTGAGTTGTTCGACGGCGACGGCGAACTGAAGACTGAAGAGTGAAGTGATTCAAGTGAAGATCGAAGAAGAAGATGAAGAATAAAGACTTAAGTTAAGACTGAATGACGAAGAAGTAATGAAGATGTGAAGTAAAGCAATTAGGCAAAACGACGTCGTATCTCACACTCAAAAACGACGATGTTTTGCATATCAATTAAAATTAAAAAAAAAAAAAAAAAAAACCAATCGGATCGGATAAAATCCAATCGGATCGGATCGGATAAAATCTAATCCGATCCGAAATCCGTCAAACCCATTATTCTCAACTCGATCGGATAAAAGAATCGGATCCGATCCGATTCGATCCGATCTGATCCATTGCCCACCCCTACAGATCACATGGGGCAAGGGAGAGTGACCTAAAAATGTGTCATTGCCTCGTAATTTTCTTTAGATAATGAATTAAAAAAATATATATATTTTTATATTTCTTGATTGGGTGTGTGAGTGTTATGTGTTGGCTGGGAATGAGTTAAGAATAAAGTTGTATTTCACGTTGAGCATTTTTATTTGTTGTGTGTCGATAAAAACGCTAGCTAGCACATCTATGAATTTTGGACTTACCAATGATAATCAAAAATAAATTTGAGGTAAATAAATAATCAAAATCAAGCCTAGCCTAGTCTTGCTGATATATAAGTTGGATTCGGGCCTATTATGGGCCCATTTAAGGATAGATTAGGAATTTCAAAACAAAACAAAAACACTAATCACTATGAACAAGGAAATAAAAAAGATTATTATTTATTTAAATTGGTTAATGATGGTACACATTATATATCAAGCATCTAAAAAGAAATAAACTTGGTGGTAGAGAAATGATTTCTCATTGGTATATTTTTAGCTTTTGACAGCAATAAAGTTATCTTTTAATCCAAATAAAATGATGCAGGAAAATGACTTCCATTCAAGAAAGGAAGCCATTCGTTATTAATAATTTATTTATTTTCCTTCAGAAAGAAAAGAAAAGAGCCACAAGAAACATGAGCATGTTGAGCGGTCAAAAAAATTATAATGACATGTTACATATCAGTGAAAGGAGTTATTATTATTTTTCCAACCAAGACCAAGATTTGCATTTGATCCCCCAATTTTTACAATTTTGAAATCAAAGGCAAACCAAGTGTAATCTCGTAATGTTTGCCTGCTTCAACAGCCCTATCACTCCCTTCTTCTACCAGCTTCGCCAGAATATATTACTTATGAACATCACAACATGAAACAGCTGATTATACCATATATATTAAGCTTGAAGCACTGAAGCTATCTCTACTTGGTGGTTGCAAATGTAGGATTAATGATGATAATACTAGAGGAAGAGGATCCATGTTTGGGGATGAATCCATTCTTTTATAAATTCATAACTGACCTCTTTTTTCGAGAGAAAACATTTGTCCTAGACAACTATTAAAGGCGAGCTCAAATTTCATTGGACCCCTATTGTATTTGCAATAAAGACAATAATTTTTGTATCTTTTTTCAAGACTAAGAATGATCAACCAATAGATTTCGGTTGTAATGGTATATTACCGATCGAAATATTATGTCGATAAATGGCTCGTCGGTACCATAATACTAACCAAATAAATTTGTTGTCGGTAGATATTACTGATGAATTACTGACGGAATATGGGAAATAATCAATCGTTAAATAAAGGAATTTCGGTCAATAATAACTTAAAATGCTACCGACCGACAAAATACATTGCCACTAAAAAAATATTTTTACCGACCAAAATAACGGTCGGTAATTTTTTGAATTTACTGACAGTATACTGTCGTCGGTAAAGTTTATACATTATAATATAATTACTGATCGAATAGTCGGTCAGTAATTATATTAATTTTTTTATTTGATTTTTTCTATGAAATTATATTTTTTCAATTACAATTTAATATTATAAATTTATAATTAAAATTAACTTAATACAAAAATACTATTATATAATAATAAACATAAAATAATAATGTTACATTAATGTACTGTATACATTAAACAAAATGTATTACACACTAGAAGGAGGAGAATGAGAACCACTATGAGGCAACTGCATCTGCTGCTACTGAAGAGTTGGTTGAACATGCTCATGTATATGATGTTGCATATGCTCCTGCTGCTTCCCGCATTTGCTCCTGTATTTGATGTTGCACATTGTTGACGACTGATTTTAGTCTCAAGGGCGGTTAGGGCTCTTCGCTCCCGAGACAATCCTCCTGCAACTGTGAATTTATTTTGTTATGGGAAATCAAAAGCAAATTTGACAGAAGATAAATAAACACACCAATCAACAAAGAGATTTAACGTGGTTCGGTGGATCTGATCCAACCTACGTCCACGGGCACAAAACGAATGATGTTTTATTACTAAAAAATATGTTGTTTTTTGGTTTACAGATCTCATCCCCCTGTCAAGTATGTTCTCCCCTCCTACTTATACTAGCCAAGAGATAGTTTCCCTTTCCCACAAGACCTCTTAACCGAAACTACTTTCCCTTTTATCTTTATCCTATCAAAACACTGACTTATCATCTTATCTCATAAAAGTAGGGTGATTTATCATCTCATCCCGTAAAAATATGATGACTTATCCTCTGGAATATATCTCGCCATCTGCTCGGTCTTGACGAGGTCGGTCACAATGGTCCTCTGAACTGAGAATGTGGCTGCTATATGATATGATATCCCGGGTCGCCCGAGGCTAAGTGGTCGGTCACCAGTCATTAAGTGCCCGGCCCCTTGCCGTTGGGGCATGCAACATCGGATGGTCGGGTCGGCATTCATGGTCTCGATCAAGAAAGGAATTACCCTTTTACCCTTGTCGTATTGCTTAAATATCGTAGTGCTTGAACATACCACCAACATCTGTCCCCTAGTTATCGGTTCCAACGAGTATGTAAGTGAGTGCCGGGAACTATATAAAGTGAACAGTACCCCGGATGGACTGATGGCTGACCTTTATGAGGAGAAGTTTATTGGCATGTCACCACCAAGCCCTCGATACGACTAAGATGTTCGGCCTGATTTCTTCTCCCTCCAAAACTAAATATTTCCGCTGCCCTTTTGGAGATTCTCTCGAGACGCGCAATCGTCACATCCATTAAATACCCATCAAATCATCTCTAGGGTTTAGCCTGAGCCTGACACTTGTCAAACATCCACCGGTTTCCCACCAAAAGAAAACCAAAATCGACTGTTTACTACCGTCACAAAATACATCCAATCTCGGCAGTTCATTCAACTCTGACAAATCACTTCCGACGTCGACAAATGGCGCTCATCTGGGTCTCTCTTTTGATCTAACGGCCACAAACGCTCCCTCGAGAGTATAGGAAGATGAAGCGATCACCCCGCGTCTGTTTGGCAAAGAACTTGAACTTTATCAACTGCAAGAGCTCTCTTTTCTCCAACTGCGACCCTTCCGACTAGTGCGACCAAAGCTCTCAGAACACTCATCCAGCCTTCGAAAAGGATCAAGTAAGTCTCTGACCGACCTCCTTGGTTTATACTTGTTGTTGGTTGTTTTTTTTTTAGGGTGGTGGTGGAGCATGTCTGGGTTTTGGGGATGATGTGTAATAGCTTATGGAGACTTCGGGTTGTTCTGGGGTTTGTGTCTTACTCGATGTTGCTAGGGAGAGATTTACGGTTTGATGGGTTGTTAGGGCACTTAGTGTTGGAGTTCTACGGTCCCAAGGATCGAATCAAAAGCAATAAAACATGTGTGAATAACAACGATGAATTTGTGGAATACTTACATCGAGCGGTTTGAGCGACGCGAGAGGCAACAAAACTTCAAATTCTGCTCGGCAGTGGACTGCTCACAGCTCACAGATTCGGCCTCCTCCATTGTTGATTTTGAGCTCCTTCGTCAAGCTCCAAGCTTCGTCAAATGATTCTCGGCTCATGGGTAGACTTCCCTATCACCTTCGCATGACTTCGTAGTGTGCTAGCAACTCCCGATTTTGTCACAAAATCGCGACTCTAAGCTTCCCTTTTTCCTCTTGGTTCACAGCAGTGAACTGCCAAAACAGAAGAGAAATTTGCCCCATTGGGCGAGAGAGAGAGATGAGAAAGAGAAAGTGTTGTGTTCATTTGGCTTCAAATTTGTGTATCTAATGCCCAAATGTGAATTTCAAATTCATTTGGAATGAATTTGGATTTCAAAAAGTCAAGCCATAATGGCACCAACCACTTCCATCAACTCACATCAATTATGAATAGTGACTTGCGTCAATCACTCAAAGTGAAAGACATCCATCACTTGATTGATGAATGATATGACGCTAGATGCGACTAGCGATTTGACGCTTGATTTGACTTGCGTGCCGCACTCGAATTCGAAATGCGAATGCGATCGCAAATAATCTCGGGCTCGGGTTCGCTAATTCCAAATTAACGAATTTTCCGTTGCATCGCAATTAAATCTAATTTAATTAAATAATCATGCCTAGCATAATTACTATTCACGTCGCTAACGAATTAATTCTAAATTAATTCGTTCGCCCGAATTAAAATCTAATTTTAATTCCGGGTCGAAATCCAATTTCGTTTAATATATCGAATATATTAATTAATCGATTAATTCCAAATTAATCGATTAATTTTTATCCCAGATAAAATATATCCGCAATTAATCCCAGATTAATTTTCTCTCTCTTCTAATTAATCCCATATTAATTTAGAGTGCGAGTCATACGTCATCGTGAATCTTTGGGAAGTGACCCATGACATCCACAGATATGTTGGTAGTAAATTCGGTCGTCGGATTATCCGAACACGTAAGTACCAAGTACTACGTTTTACCGATTTACAAGACAAGGTTGGCCTCTAGCAAAGCGCCATGCCTACAAAATTCTCCGGAAATATCCTTACAGGAATAAAGGATCTATATCAGGCGTAGTATACATGGTATTGCGTATTCCGATCCAGTATCGGATGATCACATGCGAGGCCTGAGGCTGGTTCAGTGTCTGCCCCATACGAAGCATATATCGGATGACAAGCAACTAGTCTCTTTATTATCGAATAATCATGACCAAGTCATCTTATCCCGACGGTTGCAACCTTTTTAGAGAACCAGTTCTGTATCCCTGCGCGATCATCATCTCCACTATGACTGGAGTGATACTTCCGTCTTGACATCACATCCAATACACTACGATTCTTGATATACCCAGAAGAGGCATACACAGAAACTGGTTAAAGCCCTGGACGACCAAAACCAAAGTATATTGATTGTCGCAAGTATTAGCGGTGCAAGTCTCAGGTTAAGATCAAATACACCTACCTTGATTTCGGACTTCCATAGACATATAGTCATACTACCAATGGAATTCCGAGGGGGTCTATCCAGAGTGAAGCTATTTCTCGTACCATCGGTGAAACACAAACTCCTATTACACTTGCATGAGTATCCTATACCCAAATATATGAGAACTATACTGTTATGCCCTCACAACGCGCACAAGTGTAATACTAGTCTTTTACGTATTTATCGATGTCCAATCTCGATAATACTCTGACTATGGATATTTAATGATTTATCCTTCGTGGACTGATACTGTCTCATATCATTATCAATACAAGAACAAATCATAAGGACCTCATATCATTTATACATCTAGGTGATCTAATCACAAATGATAAGAGAGCAATCTCATTTGTCACATAGTTAATTTGTACAACAACACCATGATCTGTACAAATAGTGACGCTATGGGTCATAACTGTCCAACACTTAGGACCCCACAAGCTTAGTTTTCCGGAATTACAGGGTGACTGTGAGATCCCTAGGCAGTTTAGAAATTAGCTGTAGACTGACCTCTTCTTTCCCATCTCAGATGTCAGAGATGTCTGATAATGAATCTTCCTCGGCAAACCCTGCTGAACCTTCGACTGCCCCTGCCGTAGAGCTCCCCTCGAGCTCGGGGGCACCAAGCGTAGAGGACCTCGACACTACCCCCACCCCTTCCAAAATTGAAGAAGATACCTATCATCACAGAGTTCCAAGGAAGGACCCAGAGCCCGGTGAATTCGACTTCTCGGCTCTGGACATGAATCGACCCTCCAAGATAACCGAAGATGATCTGACACTGCTCCGGCAATGCTATGCTATTTCGATAGATATTGCCCTCAAAGTCTCTCGTCCACTTGATCGTGCCAGTCAACCTGATGAGGGTTCGGTAGCTCTTCTTCCTGCCTTCTTTGAGTGTGGACTCTGGCTGCCAATTCAGCCTTATTAGAGATCGCCTCTTGCGAACTGAGCTTGAATAGCTGGAGGATTTTGGTCGGGCTATACGTGATTTGGCATCGGGCAGGCCTTGGCGAACCTACTCTTGAGGAAGTAAAGAAGTTGTATCGGTTGAAGGCTAACCTAAGAACTCACCATGGCTGGTACAACCTTTCTGCCTACGCCGAATCATCAAATATCGTCGACAAACTCCCTGATTCCAACAAAAACTTCAAAGATTTATGGTTCTGGGCCACAGGAGATTGGGGTCTGGCCCTGAGAACATATGAAGAGGAGACTTCAGTCCCGGACATCTTTAGAGCGTCGGGTTAGGAATCTAAGCCTTAGTGTTCCTGCTCTTTAATTTTGTGATAGGATTCTAACTTCTTTGGCTCTTCCCAACTTGTTGGAGGGACGCTCCCAATGTCTCTCATCGGGTCCGGGCGCGGATACGATGGGCTCGGCAATATGCCGACCATTGGAAGCAATTAGTTAATGATGCGGCCTTTGTTGAGTCGGGCCTCATTCAGACTGCTCCTCCGAAGGTCCCGATGCGGATAGGTAGATTCTTACTAACCCTCTAACCAATCCCTTTGTTTGCTTAGTATGATGATGACTTGAAATTATTCAGATTCTGAACTGATCACTTTTTCACATTTGCCTTTTGCAGGAATGTCGAGGATGCCAAAATACCTTGATCAATTGACTGGTGGAGCGAAGAAAACCGGCCATACTGGAGCCGGAGCCTCTCAAAAACGGCCAGCAACTGCCGAAGCCACAAGGGTGACTGAAGAGGCAGCCCCGCCGGCTACCCAAAGCTTATCTCCCCCATCCAGGGCATCGCCAACAGTCACTGCCCGACCTGCCAGCCCCATAAAACCTACTAGAAAAATGAGACGTCTGATCGGGGTAGAGGAAACCGAGCTGGTTCGGGAGATAGAAGAGGAACAGACCCTGAGCAAAAAACAGCCAGCTCGGAAAGAGAAGAAAACGGCGGAGGGCACTTTCAGAAAGTTGAAAGATGCCGTGATTCTTGGTGCCGATGACCTCGATCTGGACATCAGGGAGGCCACTTCTCACCTGGTGCCAGCAATCAATGAACTGGCCGAAGTGGTTCCTCCGACAAAGATTCCGAGATACGAATACCTCTCTCCCGAGGATGTGTTTACCGGGTTGTGCTCCCAGATGGCAAAGGTAACCGTCTTTTTATTCCCGTTCTGAGTTTTTACTTTAATCTTATTTCTGAATCTCTATTTTTTCTCGACAGGTGACCTATCTGGCGGCCAAGAACAAGGATCTCCTCCTGAGCCTTCTATCCGAGGGTGGCCAAGCCCAGAGGATTCAGAACCGCTTTACTGAAATGGAGGTCGAGCTGGCTAATAAGGACGAAACGATAAAAAACTTGGAGCTGGCCGCGGTCGAGGCCCATTCAAAAAATAAAGGTCTTAGGGTAGCCGTCTCTCTGGAGAGGAAAAACGTTGAGGCTGCCAAGAAGGAATTGGAGATTGCCCAGGCCGACAACAGGATCCTACATGTGGGAATGTGCAGCTTTGAATCCAAACTGAGGGCCAAAGATGAAGAACTGGCACGGGTTCGTGATGAGCTTAAGAGAGAGAGAGCTGAGTTGGAGGCCGAGAGGGACGCAATCAGACTCAAAGGGGTCAGAGACTGCGCCGAGATTATCCCGGTGGTATTGTCTGACCTGGATATGGGGCCTATCTATGCGGTCATTCACTTCTGTAAAGGGGAACTCTCTCAGGAGGAGTTTCAAAAATGGCTACACCCTTCTCCTGAAGAGGTGATAGATTTTGACCCAATTTCGATCCCCCCGGAGCCCCCATCTCCTGAAGAAAACCGATCTGAGGCTCTTGTTCCTACCTCCGGAGCTATAATTGTCGGGGCATCTCAAACCATCGACGTGGAAGCCACTGCCCCTCCCACCGAGGCCGAGCCCAGCCATCTGCCATCTGAGCATATCGAGGAAGAATCAATTGCTTCTGCGCGGGCCGATCTATAAGGGGTAACCCGAACGGGGCCCCGTGTAAACTTGAACAAACTTTGTTTTCTCTGTAATAACTCCTTACAACTATATATGTGTATTATTATTTTTTTTGCATGTTTCTACTTCGCTTTTGTCTCCCATAGTTTTCTCCGAACGCTTTCCTGCAAATGGTCATTCGAGGCCCGACCGTGAGGGGGGAACCCGAGCTGAAAATAAGATCATGCGGTGGGACTCGAGCTAAGAGAAACACTTGGCTTTGGGGGGATGTTACGTCCCCAGTCCGAAAAGACAGATCTGGTAGGACGTAACCCGACCCCGAGCTAAGAGAAACACTTGGCTCGGGGGAATATAACGCTCCAGCTTCAGGAGTTCGACACTACCACGAAGGTTCACGTGATCCCTCACGTCTTTCATCCCTTGGCCTAATCCTGATCCTTGAAAATGAATGAGTCAGGTCGGAACACTTCTGCCCGGGATTTTTGTGATAGCACATGTGATTGATGTGTCACGAGTTTGGTGTCTTTTCTGATCTCAGATCATCCCTTCGCATCGAGTATGTCCCAAAATATTGAATACGGCTTTCAATTCTAATTAAAAAAGCGAGTGAAAAATTTCTTAATTGAAAAGAGAAAGTTTTATTCATATTCAGGGACCTACTGTCCTTCCTACAACTCTCTGCAGGACATTTCGAGAGAGGCTTTATACTGAGCTCCTAACCCTTGTCGGGTTGTTAAAAAAAGAAATAAAGGAAGATCTACTGGAAGTACTTTCTCAACATCTCTGTGTTCCAAGGCTTTCTTAACCGTTTGCCTTCCAGTTGTTCCAAAATATAGACACCCGGCCTTACCACCTCTACAATTTTATAGGGTCCTTCCCACTTGGCACCTAACGAACCTTCCTCTGGCCTTTTCCGAGTACCTACTTCAATGCAGAAGGTTTCCCGTGAGAGGGTGGCAAAACAGCTCCGTGCCACTTTCTGATTCCCGTACACGATTCCAATCTCATCCCGGGTGGGGAACTTTAGCTTCAAGTAATAGCAAGAGCTTTTGTCTTCATCATGAAAGGCCGACCAACAATGACCTGGTAATTGCTCATACAATCCACCACCGTGAAATTCACCATAATCGTCCGAGTCCGGGGACGAGTTCCGATTGTCATTGCCAATTGTATCCTTCCTAACGGAATGATCGTCGAGCCCCCGAAGCCGTATAGGGGAGTCCCATCATCGGTTAGAGCCGCATACTCCACTCCAAGTCCGTCCAGAGCCTCCTTGGAGATTATGTCTACTGCACTCCCGGGATCTACTAGGATTCTATCTACCTCAGAACCACCGATTGTTGTCTTGATTATTAATGCATCATCGTTGGGGAAACTCACCCCTCAAGCATCCTCGTCCGTGAACATTACTGGCACTGACCAACCACCTTGCATTACCGAGGCCCGCCATGTTTCCAACACCTCCGATCCCCGAGTCCGACTATATTTTTTTTCTTGACCGGTTAGAATCCCCGGCCAGTGTCTTCCCCTCTGCGATGATATTCATCTGCCGGCAATGTGTTTTCTGTCTGGCCGCCAAAACTTCATGGTCAATATAATTATTCAAATACCCATTATGCGCCAGGTAATCCATTTGCTTCCGCAAGTCTTTTCATCCGTCTGTCGTATGTCCCTTCAAATTATGATGCATGCAATATGATTTTTTATTCCTCATGTCCGGGGGGAATCTTTTGAAGTCAGGCTCTATCAAGAGGCTTTTTCCCAGGATTTCCATGACTATTTGCCCCAGCGGTTTATTCAAAGGGATGTATGCCTCCTCCCCGGCACATGATTCACCTGGGTCGAGACTCTTTTTCCTGGTCATTCTGAGATATCGGCTTGAATTCCCTTCGCCTCGGGAACTCCCTATCTGGCTTCCGAGGAGCTTCTTACCTCATCGTCCTTTCTCTGATAGCTGTCCTCATCCGGGAGATTCTCTCCTCACTCTCAAACGAAACAAACTTTTGGGCTATTTCCAGAGCGGTGGCATAATCCGAGGTATCTTGGATCCTCAAGTGGATCCACAGCTTCCTGACCTTTAAGGCCCCTTTCAAACTTTCCAAAGCCTCGAGCGACTCATATCCCCCGACCTCGAGCACCATGGTATGATACCGTTCAATAAAAGCCTTCAGGGGCTCATCGTCTCCCTGCTTCATGAGCCTCAATTCCCAAATTGTCTTCTTTGGGATGCAGACCCCTTTGAAGTGTCGAACAAATGACTTCCTGAGTTGCGCGAAGCTACCAGGGCTAGACTTCTGAACCACAGAATGGTATACCCTCCCAAGGTTAGGAGGAATACTTTGCAAACGGCATCCCCTACCACTCCTTGGACCTCCATTAATAGGACAAAACCCTCAATATGAGATTTTTTTTATCAGTATGCCCTTTGTAGGGCGTCATGGACGGCATGTTGAATCGTCTTGGGAACTTTACCGACCTTATTTCTTCTATGAAGAGAGATTCAACCTCGTCATCCCGAGCATCTCCCGTATCAGCTTTGAGGTTCACTCCCCACTTGGCCATTTCTTTTCTTAACCAATATCTTATATTGCCATCTGTGTTACCATGCCGCCTCCCGCGGCCTTTTTCGCGACTGTCACCCCCCGGGGACGACGTTCCTCATGACTTGAGATTTCCCGTCCAGTTTCACCATGCTTCCTATCTCCCCTTCTGGTGTCGCGGGGCTGTCATAGGAAGAATCTGGCGGCTGTCTCCTCTCTTCTTCTTCCCACATATCCTCCGTTTGTAAATTTTTTCTACCACTACGGACCTCATCCCGTAGGGACCCTTCCTCCTGGGTTCATCGTCTTCACTCACATCTACAACCCTTTTTCCTTCCGCTATTTCGCTTCTCCTCCGACTGGTTCCGGCTTCAAGTCTCTCATTATTCGTTGCTTCCATCTTCTCCAGTCTGTCCATTATGGATTTCAAAAGGATTTGATTTTCCTCCCTATCTTTCCTCATATTTTCCTCCATCTTCTTCATCCACTCCGCTGTTGAAATCCTTGACGACCGGTGATTTCCACCTTCTGTCATTGTCTTACCATGCGAATTGCTTTTTGCTGGAATCCCCACAGACGGCGCCAACTGTTGACGGCTGATTTTAGTCTCAGGGGCAGTTAGGGCTCTTCGCTCCCGAGACAATCCTCCTGCAACTGTGAATTTATTTTGTTATGGGAAATCAAAAGCAAATTTGACAGAAAATAAATAAAAACACCAATCAACAAATAGATTTAACGTGGTTCGGTGGATCTGACCCAACCTACGTCCACTGACACAAAACGAATGATGTTTTATTACTAAAAAATATGATGTTTTTTAGTTTACAGATCTCATCACCCTGTCAAGTATGCTCTCCCCTCCTACTTATACTAGCCAAGAGATAGTTTCCCTTTTCCCACAAGACCTCTTAACCGAAACTACTTTCCCTTTTTATCTTTATCCTATCAAAACACTGACTTATCATCTTATCCCATGAAAGTATGGTGATTTATCATCTCATCCCGCAAAAATAGGATGACTTATCCTCTGGAACATATCTCGCCATCTGTTCGGTCTTGACGAGGTCGGTCACAATGGTCATCTGAATTGAGAATGCTGCTACCGATCTGATAATGCTCGGTCGCCTGAGCTTAAGTGGTCGGTCACCAGTCATCAAGTGCTCGGCCGCTTGCTGTTGAGGCATGCAACATCGGATGGTCGGGTCGGCATTCATGGTCTCGATCAAGAAAGGAATTACCCTTTTACCCCTGCCGTATTATTTAAATATCGTAGTGCCTGGAAATACCACCAACACATATGTTCATGTTGTTGTCACTTCTGATGCTACTGCAGCTGTTGTCTCATTATAGTGATATTTTCCTGTATTTTCGCTTGTGAAACCGAGGCAGTGGAAGATAAGGAACTACCATCTAATACATATTGGGAGCCCAGACCGTAGACATGCTTCTTCATCTCTCTTCTTGCAATCTCAATAAACAATTGATCCTCATCTATCGAATCTCCAGTCTGCAACAACTAGTCTCAAGCAGTTGTATAGGGATCCTATTATAACTGTGAGAAATGTTAGATCGTAATACAATTTTTTTTTTAAAGTTATATAAGTTTAAAAAAATCATAATTGAGCATAAACATATACAAAACCTTACATGCACATCCTGAGATCGTTGATTGATAAATGTGTGTCTGTCGTTCTTCTTCATGTGTGTATACACGAAAAGTTCAAAGGCACTGGGCTGATGGCCCAATTGTTTCTCCTATAAATTTGCAAATAATGTAATAGTAATTAACTATAAAAAATTAATAAGTAATTCAAAGAAATATTTATTACTTGTATCTATATACTTACAAAATGAAGACCATGGTTGTAATGTGATATGGTGCCCCATGTCTGCTTGATGTTGAGAAATTATCATACCGCAAGTATACAGTGTCAAGTTTTAGTAGAAGATGAATAAAGAGTGTCGAACCCACAATGATTGAAATTGAATTCACATTAAGTACTATAATTAATAAACTTAACTTTATTTAGAAGGCAATTAAAATTAAAAACTAAATAAACGAGAAGTTGAAATGTTTAATTAAGGAAGACTAGAATGAGATAAATTCTAGAGCATGATTTCACCGAACTATCCCAAAAGTATTTGTTATGCCAATAAATTATTATTCAACTTCTTAGTTTATAAGCCAAGAATCCTAAATCATTATACTCTCTCTCCTGAGTGCCGAGTAAAAATATTATTAATTACTGACTTTGATATTCCTATAAAAATCGAGTATTTAACAACTCATTACGCCCCGTGTTTCTTTGTTAATGACTTTAAAGGAATATAGGTCTCCCGAACTATATAAAATTTCCAAGTTATATTTTCTAGATCCTATTCAAAATCCTCTATTCCGAATTATAGATTTTAAATATGGAATCATCTAATTTGTGGCGAGAAAACCAAAGCATTAAATACAAGAAAATATAAATAAATTGAATTAAATATTCATAATAGTTAATTGGCAATCAAACACATAGGTTCAAACATATGCTACATCATTATCTAAAATAATTAAATTAGTTCATGACTAAAAACAAAGACAATGAAGACTTAGTCAAGAACATATTGGACATCATAAGAGTTTGAAGAAAGAAACTAGAAGATAAAACCCAAATCGAATCCTTTCATCTTCGGGTTGTTGTTCCTTAAAATCCATATCATTGTAATCCAGTGGGTCATTATGTTTACCCTTCATTTTCTAGGTCTCCATTTGTTCCTTCAACCTTTGCAGTTCAGCCTTAGCCTGGGATTTAGTCCATTTCCCCGCAGCATACCCAATCATGTCTTCTTCTTCATCTGGGACATGACCTCCCATAATCCTACTCTTAGACTCCTCGTGCCTTTCTCGCTAGTCTCGGCCCCCACTGTTTAAACTTTCATTTTATTAGCCATGGCGTTGATCAAGGTTTGCAGTTGTTCTGCCATTTTGTTCATAATGGCTTCCAGTTGGTCTACTCGGGAGCTGTTAGTGTTGGCCATTTATACGCTTGTTAGCTGTTTCTTGGCTAGTCTTCATTTCGCTCTAACCTAACACTCCATTATGATAGTTGTAACCACAAAGATTAGTATGATGCATGGGATGCATGTATGCATGAGATGCAGGGCTTTGTTCACGCAACATACATCATCTAAACCTTATCTCCCTCGCACACGCGGTAATTCAATTCTGCCCTAGGATACATAATCTTGTTCTCTCTCACGCTAAATGGTAAACCTTGGCTATTTTGATTCTATTTCATCGTTAAAAGACAAAGGTTTTCATTTATAAAATGACTAAGCCTAACACGAGGATCGTTCCATTGTTTAAAAATGATAAATCGGAACCTTGGTAATTATGGTTATTCAGGATGGGCCAGAAAACATATAGGAACGTCTAAATAGGCCAAGGTGAGACGTACCTTTGCTTTAGCAAATTTGAACTTTAACCAAATACTCTAGGCCTAACATGATTGTCATACAAGTTGGCTTATAGATGTTTCGAAGTAATTGGCACAATTATCTTGGAATGTAAACTTGTCCCAATTTAAAATATCCAACTTGTCCCATGATAAGAGGGTCAATCCACTTCAAATGATTAGGGTCTAAACAAAAGCAATATGAAAGTTTATTTCTAAGGAAAACAACTACTGACACACATGTGAGCTTATTAGGATTCGACTTAGGCTCCCATTAAACAAGAGTTATCCATAACTAGGTCTCCCCACCTAAGGGTTCGAATGACCAATGGACGCACCTTTTTTATACCTCAAGGATACGTGCCAATGAGTGATAGATATCATCACATAGTGATCCACCGCCTTGAGTGAAAGCGATTTCACGATATGCAATGGTATTAGGTTTGTAGGGTATGTAAAAAAAATGAAGACATGATTCACCTCAGTCTTGTCATGGATACTACAAGGCATATTTTCGGGGCTGATTATCCCCAATGGAGTCACCATATGTAGGTGTAACGACCGATAGCTTTTATTACTATGTATAATAGTATTGTTACGTACGGGATGAAAGCATATAATAAAATATGATAAGACTCAAATATACTCATGGAATAACTTTGAGAACAATCGGTTAATTCCTCGAAGTCCAGGGACGGGACTGTATAGTGTTTCCTTTTGGCAGCCCATGATATTTAGGGCGTAACTTTTTCGTATGAACTCCGATTTTTATGAATTTTATATTTTCGGAAAGCAGAGATCAAGACCTACAACTTTTGATTTGAATATTTTACCAAATTAAGACCAGAAGCTAATCAAAAATGCATGTTAAAATTCGAATGAATAGTAATTTCGGGGTTAAATGGAGACATCTCAAATTTTCTAGATTTTTCCACATTTTTCTTAATATTTCCAAATATCAAACAACCCCCTTATATAAAGAGCTCATTATTCACTCATCACAAAAAATTGGAAAACAAAAAAAGAAAAGAAGGAAAATACGTGAGAAGAAAATATAGGGAATGAGAAGAAGAAGAAGAAAGGAAAGAAGAAGAAGAAGAAAGGAAAAAAAGAAATAAAGAAGAGCTTGGCAACCTTAGGAGGTATGGAGGGTGAAAGAAACAGCAATAAATAAGGTGAGGGCCTTTAACCTAAAACTTTAGATTTGTGGATTTTAATGATTTGAGGTCGATAGAGGCATGTTGGAAGTTATTTTAATAGCATAATTTATTTGAGATTTAATTAAAACTCCTAAGCTTGGGGTTAGTTAAGGATATGAAATTGAAGTGATAAAATGGGTTAAGGAGTTTTGGGATTAGTAAGTGGTTTAGTGTATAAAGAATTGATTATTGATGAAATGGACGATTAATATATGTTAAAGGGAGTGTAAAATGACGTATTGTATATTGGTTTGTAGTATGGAAGCATTGATATGGAGTGGGTTTGGATGAATTAAGCTTTGGATGAACTTGGAAGAAGAAAATAGAATCCTGGAAATCCAGTACGGGTCGCGACTCAAAAAGGACTGCACTTCGCGCCGCAAGAAGAAAATAGTGACTGGAATTTGGGCATTGCGCATCGCAAGCGAGACACATAATCTCCCCAAAATCAGTTCTAAACCTCCAGTTCCACCCTAGCGTGTTAGAGATCGCCCTTAGGGTCTTATATTAAAATTATGATCTTCATAAGTCTCGTGCATATAGATTTATAGATATATCTTTAAGTTTGTTAATTATCGAATACTATTATACTAAGATGATACTAATTAAGTTCCCAATCATAGATTATCCGCAGGAATCGTAATTTTCTCCTACGAGGGCTCCAGTACCAGCCAGATTCCAAATCAGTGAGTGGACACCTCTTTCTTTAAGTTGATTTTATTTATTGATTTACTTGTTCTTTATAAATTCAGACTTACTTTTCCAGCACATAGGGCGTTAATCTTTATTTATTTATAGTCAATTTTCAGATTATAGTGATTTAGAAAAGATATATTTTTCAAACCTGAGTTTTATGTTTTTTCGTGGCATGAGGTAAAAACTCACCCCAGTATGTAACTTGAGACATTATGGAATTAACGGACATATGACATGTGCACATGTAGAGGACTAGGGGGACGACTATACGTAACGCTCCTAAATCCTAGTTTCAGAGTCAGGATGGCGACATGGGTTCATGTATCTGGATTCTAGTTCAGAGCTTGAGTGGTAGCACAGATCCGCACCCCCAGTTCTAGTTTGTGTCTTAGGGGACGACGATACGTAACGTCCCAAGACCACCAGTTTCAGAGACAGTAGTGGCATGCTTTGGGGGACGACGATAGTAACGCCCCAAAGTCATGGATTTGCACTGCTGGCTACAGTTAGGCGTACGAGGGGATGACGATACGTAACGCTCCCATACCTCAAGGTTTTCAGACACAAAGCAGTTTACAGAGAGCAGATTTTTAGAAAATAGTTTTTCAGAAAATCAGATTTTCAGAAATAGTTTTCAGAAACTAGAGTTTCAAAAGCAATTTTAAGAAAGACGAAGTTTTCAGAAACATTAGTTTTATAAGAGATTCATAATTTTAAAGCAGAAATCATTTTTCTTATAAATCTATTTCAGGAGTTTTTGGTCTAGAACCAAATGTTTTTATAATAGTTTTTCATTTTTAGTCCACTCACTTATATCGTATAACAATCTAACCCCCTACAGTCTTTATGTTTTATAGGATTCTCGGAGGACGAGCTCAGGAAGAAGGATACTGATGCATTCACTAGGGATGGAGTCCACCAGTATGATTTAGAGACATAGTGACAGTCCAGTTATAGTCAAGTATGAGTCTTGTATAAGTCATGGTCGTGTGTAGTCATTGTAAAACGGTTAATATTAAATACAGTAATTAACATTGAGTTTGTTTTATTTGTTCTTGAGTTTGGCTACGGTCCCACACAAAGTATAGTCATATAAAGAAAAGTATATTAGTTCCTACTATGGTTAAATAGTCAAAGGCTTATAGGGTTAGTACTGCTATCCCCTGCCTGTAACATCTCCCAGATCAGAGATGTTACAAAGATGGTATCAGAGTATGGTTTAGGGAGTCCTGTACTGCAGTGGGCAGAATTATGGGGTCTAGTTTATGCAGTATGTCCAGGTACCTAGACGCTACCTCTCCAGTATCTGATCCTTGAGTACGTCCTCAAGTTCCATAAACAGGTTAGTAAGCCTTATTAGATCATTCAAATAGTATTCCCTGTAAGAATAATTTCACTCTAGATATCAGATAAGAAATCTTCTTGAAGTTATACCGATCTAATACCAAAAGAATAAACGAGCTATAAAAGAGCAATGGAAACAGACAATAGGATTTTAAGTAAAGTTACTAAGAGAGTGAGAAAAAAAGTATAAGAAAGTATAGAAGATACATAGATTATAAGTAGCCATAGATAAAGAATAGTAAGGAGATGGAATAAGGTAGAGAGATTTTGAGGATATCTACCCAGGAAAATACAAGAGAATAGATAAGCCCGAGAAAGTAATAGATTGCATAGAAGTAAGATCCCTCATCTTCTCAGAAAACTCCTTCAAGTTGAACCAGTAGTCTTTAAGTATTTCCTATAGATAGTAATGTTGGACAAAATGACCCATAGCGTCACTATTTGCACAGATCATTGTGTTGTTGTAGCAAATTAACTATGTGACAAGGAAATTGCACTCTCATCATTTGTGATTAGATCACCATAGATATATAAATGAAGAGAGGTCCCTATGATTAGTTCCTGGACTGAGAATGATATGAGACAGTATCAGTCCCCGAAGGATTAATCATTAAATATCCCTAGCCGGAGTATTATCGAGACTGGACATCGATAATACGGAATAGGCTAGTATTGCACTTGTGTGCGTTGTGAGGGCACAACGGCATAGTTCTCATATATATAAGTATAGGATACTTATGCAAGTGCGATAGGAGGTCGTGTTTCACCGATGGTACGGGAAACAGCTTCGCTCTGGATAGACCCCTCGGAATCCCATTGGTATTATGACTATGTGTCTATGGGAGGCCGAAATCAAGGTAGGTGTGTATAGTCTTAACCTGAGACTTACATCGCTAATACTTACGATAATCGATAGACTTTGGTCTTGGTGGTACAGGGTTTTAACGGGTTCTGCGTACACCACTTCTGGGTTTATCAGAGAGTCGTAGTGTATTGGGTGTGATGTCGAGACGGAAGTATCACTTCAGTCATACTGGAGATTATGTCACGTAGGATACGGTATTAGTGCTCTTAAGTGCTGGCCGGCCATCGGGATATTATGACAAGGTCATGTATATTCGATTATAGAGACTAGTTACCAGAAATCCGACATGTGCTTCGGACGGGGCAGACACTTATCCAGCCCCAGCCCTAGCACGTAATAATCCGATACTGGGCCGATATACACAATACTTGGTATACTACGCTTGATATAGATCCTTGTATATTCTATATGGATATGTCCGGAGAATTGGGTAGACTTGGTGCTTTGCTAGGAGTCGATCTTGTCTCGTAAATCGGTAGAACGTAGTACTTGGTACGTACGTGATTCGGATACTCCGACGAACGTATTTACTGCCAACTTATCCGGGGATCCCATGGGTCGCTTCCCGATAATCCACCGATGACGTATGACTCACACTCTTTTATTAATCTGGGATTATAAAGAAGAGAGAGAAAATTAATCTGGGATTAATTACGGAGATATTTTATCTAGGATAAAATATCGTCTAGAGAGAGATAACAATTGATTTGGAATTAATCGGTAAATTAATATATTCGATATATTAAACGAAATTAGATTTCGACGCGGAATTAAAATTAGATTTTAATTCGGGCGAACAGATTAATTTAGAATTAATTCGTTAGCGACGTGAATAGTGAATTCGCTAGGCGTAATCATTAAATTACGACGCGACGGGAAAATCGTTAATTTGGAATTAGCAAACCCGAGCCCGAGTGTGATTGCGAGCGCATTCGTATTTCGAATTCGAGTGCGGCACGCAAGTCACATCAAGCGTCAAATCAAACGTCAAGTCATTCATCACATCAAGCGTCAAATCAAACGTCACTTTGAGTGATGTGACATTTGATTGATTGATTGATATGAGTGATTGATTGATTGATAGACACACATCAAGTCACTTTAATAAAGTGACAATGAATAGTGATGGGTGTTGTTGGAATAGTGTTTGGTGGTTGTGTAATTGATTTCCATTTTATTTATTTGATATTTTTAAATGGTAAATGCTTATTATTTTTTGGAAAAATATATAAAGCATTTGTGTAAATCAATTAACAAGTCAACCATTTTACAAACTTCATCTCTCTCCATTCTCTCTTTTGGTTCACGCCCAAATGGGCAAAAGCTCATGTTTTTTATCTAAAAACCGTGACTTTGAGGGAAGCAAGAGTGAGTTTTTGTGGCAAAAACTCAAGTGCTAGCACACTTACGGAACATGCGAAGGTGGTAGGGAGGTTCACCCATGAGCCGGGATCCGTCCAACGAAGCTTGGAGCTCCGTTTTGCAGCTCAAAATTCTGAAATGGAGGGCAGTGAACTGCATGCAGTGGGCGTCCTTGGCAGTGAGCAAAGTGGCTTCATTCGTCTTCAAATCGTCTCAACCGATCGATGTGAGTATTCCGCTACCTCCGTTGATGTGTTCACAGATTGTTTTCATGTCTTGCTTGATCTTGGGACCTAGAAACAAACCTAACAAGTAAAACTCTAAAGATACCAACTCAGGAGAGTAGAAAGAGAAGAGGAAAACTAGAAAGGAAAATAAGAAATTTACCTAGATGTTAAAGTGACCAGAGATAGTAAGCGAAAAGATACAAAAGTAGAGGATAAAGAGAAAAGCTAGAAGAAAAGTAAGGAGAGATGTAAGGGGGTAAAAGTAACCAAATATAAGAAGAAATCGAGATATAGAATCAGATCGATAAGGAAGTAAACAGAGATAGAGGAATAGAAACAGACAATAAATGCAGAAACCTAAGAATTAGAGACACATAGTTAAGTAATAAAGGATAATACCAGAACTAGTAGTAAAGATGAGTGTAGTAAGACTAGACCAGAATGAAAAGTCGAATAGATCTAAGTAAAGGTTCTTTCCCTCAGGAGAGATAACTTTCTTCCTCAGAAGAATTGCTCCGAGTTGATCTAATATTTCTTGAACCATCTCGTATAAGTAGCAAGTTCACCGAATAATCAAGGACCGCTATAAGATAAAAGAAGTAAGAAAGTCAAGGTCGATTGTGGAACCTTGTAATGGATGCGTAGTGCCATAAAAATATAGAGCTTTTAGATTTCCCAAACCTAAGCCTGTAGGCAAGTAAGATGAATGACGATAGAAACAACAGTTACTTACCCTAGCCAAGGAATTCAATAGATAAGACTGTTCGATAATTATGACCCATAGCATCACTATTTGTAAAATACATTGTGGTTTTTGTACAAATTAACTATGTGACAAAAGAAATTGCTATTTTATCATTTTGTAATTAGATTACTCAAATATATAAATGATAAAAGTTCTTATGATTAGTTACGGATTAATAAGATATGAGACAGTATCAATTCACGAAAGGTTTAATCATTAAATATCTCTAGTCGTAGTATTATCGAGACTGGACATCGATAATACATAATAGACTAGTATTGCACTTGTGCGCGTTATGGAAGCTTAACAACGTAGTTCTCGTATATTTAAGTATTGGATACTTATACAAGTGTGATAGAAGGTTGTTTTTACCGATGGTACGGAAACATCTTCGCTCTAGATAGACACCTCGGAATCCCATTGGTAGTATGGCTATGTGTCTATGAGAATCCGAATCAGAGTAGGTGTATTTGGTCTTAACCTGAGACTTGCATCACTAATACTTGCGACAATCAATACGCTTTGGTTTTGGTCACCCGGGGCTTTAACAGGTTCTGTGTACGCCTCTTCTGGGTTTATTGAAAATCGCAGTGTATTAGGTGTCATGTCAAGATGGAAGTATCACTTCAGTCATATAGAGATGATGATCATGCATGGATACATAAATGATACTCTAATATGTTGCAACTATAGGGATAATATGACAAGGTCATGATTTTTTGATTAAAGAGACTAGTTGCTAGTGATCCGATATATACTTCATACGGGGCAGACACAATTCCAGTACCATGCCTAGCATGTGACATCCGATACTATATCATAATACGCAATACTTAGTATGTTACGCCTAGTATAGATTATGTATTCCTTAAAAGAATATTTCTGGAGAATTGGGTAGGTACGGTGCTTTGCTAGAAGCCAACCATGTCTTGTAAATCGGTAAGAACGTGGTACGGGGTATGTAGGTGTTCGGATAGTACGATCGGATTTACTACCAACATATCCATAGATCTCATGGGTTGCTTTCCAAAGATTCACCGATGACGTTTGACTCGAACATAATTAATCTGGGATTAATTATGAGAGAGAGAAAAATTAATCTAGGATTAATTACGGCAAGAATTTATATGGGATAAAATTCGATTAGAAGAGAGAGAACGATTAATTTGGAATTAATCGATTAAATAATATATTCGATATATTAATTGAAATTAGATTTCGAAGCGGAATTAAAATTGGATTTTAATTCGGGCGAAAGAATTAATTCGTAACGATCGCAATAACAAATTCGTTAATTCGGAATTAAACAAACCCGAGCCCGAGCGAAGTTGCGTGTTGAGATTGTTTGACTTAAATTCGGAATTTACAAGTGGTGGGACCCACTTGACTTACATCACTAATTTGACTAGTGATAGAAGTAGTTGATAAATGAGTGTAAATCTTGCATTGTTTGTTTTTCACTCAACATAAGCTCAACACACTTTGTAATATTTTATTCATTTGGAATGACATATATCAAATTTGATTTGGAAAATGGTATTACGTTTTTAGAAAATCAAATACACAAAAAAAAAAAATTTTTAAAAATTATCTCTTCATTCTCTAGCAAAACCATGAGCTTCTCCCTCTCCCTTGGAAGTTTTGCTTCAAAATTTCTTCTTGCTAATACATTCAAGGAGTCAACAAAGGTGATATGGATACTTACCCTAGAGTTTGGAACACAAACAAAGCTTGGAGCTTAGACAAATGATTCAAAATTTTTGAAAGTTCATACATCCATCCAACCGAATCAATGTAAGTCTTATGCACCTTCTTTGAGTATTCACACTAATTTTCTACTTAGAAGATCTTTGACATGTTCTAGGAACCCAACAATGGTATCAGAGCATTTTCTAAACATGAAATGAATTTAGGGTTTATATATTTTAATTCGGGGTTTTTATGTTTTGAGCATGATTTTTTCAATTGATAGTTTGGTTAAGCTTGGATGATGATGAATTAGATTTATACATCTTAATATTTGAGAAAATTTGATTGGATAAATTTTCCCATTTTATCATGGTGATTTTTTTGATATTAGACCATTGGATGTGTTTAATGCATGATGAGTATATTGATTGTTGATTTAATTAGATTGAAATCAAAATTAGATATAAATTGTGCCATATTGCCGTGAGTTAAGAAGCATGAAATTGATTGATTTTGCTTCAATTTGTGTTGGACATAAGTTGATTAATTAAAGCATGATTAATTAGTTTAAGTGATGTTTTGGAAATATTGGTTTAACTATTTAATTATGGCTATTACACTTTAATTAAAATTAATGTGAAATTTGGAATTTTATATTAATTAAAAAAATTGGTATTTAATTTTGAATTGGGTTAATATTGTTGTATTTGGGCTTAATAGGCTTGGTTGGGCCGAGCTTGGTTTAGGACAATTGGATTGGATCCAAATTAGGCCTAAAACCATTTCATAAAGTCCAAATATAATAATTGGGCATTTAAATATTTAATTAGGCTTAATGGGCCTAAATTGATTTTTTTTGGCAAATAAGATGATTCCTTAATTGGGCCTTGGCATTTGGGTTTGATCCATATTGGCCAAAGCACATGCCTTAAGAATTAATTAAAAGCCCATTGGACTTTAATTAAATAGTATTTGATACTAATTGGGCCTTTGAAACCCATTAAAATTGGATTTAGAATCTAAGTCTAAAATGCACATAAATAAGTGTAATTATTTAATTTGGAATTAAATTAGAATTAGTATTGAATACAAATTAAATTGGATTTAAAATTGTAGTTCAATATAATTCAAGAATAAGCACTTTGAGTACTTATTCTTAAACGAGTTGGACTCGCACAAATCAAATCGTTGATTAATTGGATTAGATTGATTGAATAATATGCTTTGTGTGAATACATGGATGTATTATATGAATAATGTATATCAGATGGATATTAGAAGGGTGAGGGTATTTTTGGAAATTATTGTAATAAATTTAGAATTTATTAAATTGGACCTGCGTGTCCAGCCTTTTATCTCTTGACTCTTTGTAATTCTCTTCTCACCAATTCCCCTCAATGTAAATGAGGTTTCTTTATTGTATTATGTAATTGGGTAAAAGTTAGAATAGTAGCCGGGGAAAGGAAAGAGAGAGATTTGTTCTAGGAACAATTTGTTGTATATCCATCCACATATCATTATTATTTATTTCGTGTCTTATTATGCTTTTAGAATACATGCTTAAGGGTATATGGTGAGACATAATCAAAGATAATAATTTAGTTGCCAATTTACGCGAAAACCCCTCAATCAAAAATTAAGCGTTTTCCTTCCACTGAGTGGTTCTCTCTCAAGATCCAAGATTGGCATTTGTTTGTTGGCCAAAGTCAAGATCAATGTCCATTGCGGATGTGTTTGAACCATGAAGGCTTTGTTATATATCGCATGTCCTGGGTAGTTGTAACTTGTTGGTCAAAGTCAAGGTCACTTATTATTCATCGATGTGGATTACGAAGCTTTCCCACTGTCAATGGGTCCCACTTAATTAGAATCATTAAGCTTGTTGAGCTAAAGCCAAGGCTTATTTGATTCAGAGGAAAAAAGGTTAGGAAATATATTGGATATATTGACATATATATTGTATGTATGTTTCGAACTTGGAGGTCCACCTACCGGAACTAGAAATTGGATGGGATCCAATTGATCTTAGAGATCTACCTAGTTAAATATCATACAGCTTGTTGGCCAAAGTCAAGGTTGTGTGTTATTAAACGAGATCCTAGCCCACTAGGAAACTACGTTTCCCAAGTACTCAATAGAAGGTTAGAGGCTCGTCGGAAAATAGTGGGAGCCCAGTATTGAATTTGCAATTTTGTTTAAATACTTACCAATACGCGCTTTCAAATTATTTTCATCATTTTATATATTTATTAGTTGGACATATATTTTATTATTTTCTTTTAACAGTTGAACTGTACCCATAATCGTTAATTGAATAGTTAGACGATTGCAATTAGAAAGATCAACGTTAGGGACATTATCATGGGTGAAAATGTCTTTAATGGTGCGAACTTATTGGACAGTTATGACCCATAGCGTCACTGTTTGTGAAACACATTATTTTTTTGTACAAAATTAACTATGTAGTAATGAAATTGCCTTTTACCGTTTTGTAATTTATTTACTTTGATATATAAATGGTAAAAGTCCTTATGATTAGTTCTGGATTAAGATGATATGAGACAGTATCAATCCATAAAGGTTTAATCATTAAATATCCATAGTCGTAGTATTATCGAGATTGGACATCGATAATGCGGAATAGACTAGTATTGCACTTGTGCGCGTTGTGAGGGCATAACGACATAGTTCTCATATATTTAAGTATTGGATACTTATGCAAGTGCGATAGGAAGTTGTGTTTTACCGATGGTACGGAAAATAGCTTCGCTCTGGATAGACCCCGCGGAATCCCATTGGTAGTATGTATATGTGTCTATGGGAGTCCGCATCAGGGTAGGTGTATTTGGTCTTAACCTGAGACTTGCATCGCTAGTACTTGCGACAATCGATAAGCTTTGGTTTTGGTCGTCCAGGACTTTAACAGGTTCTGCTTACGCCTCTTCTGGGTTTATTGAGAATTGTAGTGTATTGGATGTGATGTCAAGACGGAAGTATCACTTCAGACATATGGAGATGATGATCACGTAGAGATTCAGAACTGGTTCTCTATTGTGTTGCAACCATCGGGATAATATGACAAGGTCAGGATTATCCGATTCAAAGAGACTTGTTGCTTGATATTCGATATGTGCTTCGTACGGGGCAGACACTATTCAAGCCCTAGGCCTCGCACGTGAACATCTGATACTGGATCACAATACGCAATACTACTGTACACTACACCTGATATAGATCATATATTCCATTAAGAATATTTCTGGAGAATTGGGTAGGCGTGTCGCTTTGCTAGAAGCCAACATTGTCTCGTAAATCGGTAAAAATGTAGTACGAGGTACGTACGTGTTCGGATATTCTGATGACCGGATTTACTGCCAACATATCCAAGGATCTCTTGGGTCGCTTCCCGAAGATTCACCGATGACGTATGATTTGAACTTAATTAATCTGGGATTAATTGCGGAGAGACTTTATCTTGGATAAAGTACTATTTGAAGAGAGAGAAAGATTAATTTGGAATTAATCGATAAAATAGTATATTCGATATATTAAATGAAATTGGATTTCGACGTGAAATTAAAATTAGATTTTAATTCGGGCAAACGAGTTAATTTAGAATTAATTCGTTAGCGACTTGAATAGTAATTTCGCTAGGCATAATTATTTAATCACATCGCGACGGAAGTTCGTTAATTCGGAATTAGCGAAACCGAGCCCGGAATTATGTACGGGCCCACTCGCATTTCGAATCAAGTGGGGTCCACAAGTCACATCGTGAGTCACATCACTTGTCACTTTAGTGATAGACATCAAATCACCTTTTTAGTGAGTGACATGCTGTCACTATTCATTATGTTGGTGGTTGTGGGCATTTAATGCAAATTTTGGCTCCAAAATTGTGTTGACTTTTTAGAAAAGGATATAAAACATTTGGTAAAGGATTTTAGGCATAATTTGGTTTTAGAAATAAATACAAAACTTGCAAAAATTTTCTCTCTCTCTTGAGCTTGGTCGAGAGTCTTCTTATGAGGAAGGAATTGATTTTTCTTTCTTACATTTTGCTAGCACAAACTAGAATCAATACAAGGTGTTAGGGAAACCTTCCTGAGCTTGGAGCTTGTTCAACATCTTCAACATTTGCTCCTTGGCCGAATACTCCATCAAAGGGAAGAAAAGTTTTGTTCATCATCACATTCTAAGCCGATCTTTGTAAGTATGATTCCGCCATACTTTTAAGTTGTATTCATTCCATTTCTTATGCTTGAATGATATTGGGACTCACCTAGAAACCCAACAATGGTATCAGAGCCATTTTGACCATGAAATAAATTAGGATAAAATTTGGGTAAAATCATTTTGAGCATGATTTGATAAACTTGATTGATTGAGTATGCTTGAATGATGTTGTATTGAAGTTGTATATGGTCAATTTCATGAAATGTTGACTGGATCAAAATTTAGCCCACACATAGGCTTGGCCGAATGGTGTCTTTACCCTAAGGTCATGGTATTTTTTGTTTCTTAAATTATTGGATGACTTGAAACGATTGGGAAATATTGATTTAAAATTCAATCGGATTGAAAATAAAATCGGACATGAAAAACCCATCATTGTCGTGACCTATAGAGCATGTAATGACTTGATTTTGGTTTCAAAATGTTGGACATAAGTTGAACAAATGAATACATAATTAATTGATTAAATTTGTATTTTGGAAATATTAATTTAGATGATTAATTAATGTATAACACTTTGGTTAATTGAATTATAAAATTTGGAATTTTAAAATTTGATTAATTGGGCTCGATTATGAATTGGGCTTGAAATTGTTGTATTTGGGCATAATGGGCTTGGTTGGGCCAAGTTGATTTAGGCCAATTGGATTGGATCCCTATTGGGCCTAAATCATTCCATTAAGTCCAAATATGACAAATGGGCTTTAAAATTTTAATTGGGCCTAATGGGCCTAAATTGGTTTCTTGGCATATAAGGGTGATTCCTTAACTTGGGCCTTGGTATTCGGGTTTGACACCAAAGTCCATGCCTTATGAAATCAATTGAAAGCCCATTGGACTTTAATTAAAGAACATTGGATGTTAAATGGGCTTTGAGACCCATTAAAATTAGATTTGGAATCTAAATCGTTAAAGCGCATTAAAAAGTGTAGTCTTTTAATTTAGAATTAAAAATTGAATTAGTATTGAATACGTATTAAATTGGATTTAATTAAGTAGTTCGATTTAATTCAAGAATTCATACTTTGAGTACTTATTCCAAACGAGTTGGACTCGCGCAAATGAAATCATTGTTTGAATATTGGATGATCACTAATATTCAAAGATTAATTAATTTGATTAGATTGATTGAATAACATGCTTGAATGAATACATGGATGTGATGTATGAATAGCGTATATCGGATGGATATTAGAGGGAAAGGGTAATTTTGGAAATTATTATAAATTTGGAATTTATTAAATTGGACCTGCATGTCCAGCCTTATCTCTCATTGATTCTTTGTATTCTCTACTCACCTAATTCCCCTCAATGTTAATGAGGTTTCTCTTATTGTATTATGTAATTGGGTAGAAGTATAATAGTGCTAGCCGGGGAGAGGAAAGTGAGTGATTTGTTCTAGGAACAATCTGTTATATATCCATCCGCATATCGTTATTAATTTACTTTTCGCGCCTTATTATGCTTTTAGAATGCATGCTTAAGGTTGAATGATGAGACCTTAACAAAGATAATTAATTGGTTGCCAATTACGCGAAAAACCCTCAAAACATATTAAGCGTTTTTCCTTCCGTTGAGTGATTCTTACTCAAGATCCGAAGTTGGCATTGGTTTGTTGGCCAAAGTCAAGACCTTTGTCAACTGCGGATGTGTTTGAATCATGAAGGCTTTGTTGCACAACGGTGTCTTGTCCAAGTTGTGATTTGTTGGCCAAAGTCAAGATCACTTCTTGTCCATCGACATTGATTACGATAGAGAGACCTCTCGGGCATAAGCCCGAAATTGAGTAGCCGCTTGAGCTTGAGCTTGAGCTTTGGAAGTCTCACAGTGATCACAACTCAACTGCTCAATCCTTCATGCTTTCTGCAATGTACCCACAATTTCATTATCAAAATAAGGGATTGGATCCCTATGAAATGATGTTGAAATTAAGGGACCTTCACCGATCTAACCTTAGATCGCAGAGGTACGAATTGCAGTTCGCTCTCGCATGTCAGAGGGTACATCTGTTGAGCACTATGTATTGCAGATGATTGCTGACATCGAAAAGTTGGGACAACTAGACATAATCTTTGAGGCTGAGACTTATATAGATTTGATCTTACAGTCTCTTCCTGACAGCTGGAGCGCGTTTATCATGAACTACAATATGATGAACCAAGAAAATACTCTTGGAGAGTTAATGACAGTGTTGAAAGAGGCAGAAAATGAGCTTTTAAAGGGCAACAAGAGCGAGGCGTACTTCACTTCAACATCTCAGTCGGCCAAGGCTTGGCCAAAGGCTACTTGAGGTGTGAAGAAGAAGAAGAAGAAGAAGAGAAGAAGAAGAAGAGAAATGGCAATGCCAAATCATCAAAGTCTTATGGGAAGACAAATGACAAATCCCAAGATGTCTGTCTGCAGTGTGGCATATGGGGCCACTGGAAGCGTGACTTCCATGAGTACAAGGCACACATGAAGGAAGTGAAGGCGGGCAAGGCTCCAACTTCAGGTATGTTTGTTATTGAAATAAACATGTCTACTTCTAGTTTTAAAAATTGGATTTTTGATTCTGGTTGTGGTACTCATATATGTATTGATGTGCAGCATCTGGAGATTAGCAGGAGACTGGCTTCAGGAGAGATCGACCTCTGAGTCGGAAATGAGACTAGAATCGTTGTTTTGGCTGTTGGGACTTATATTTTGGAACTGCCCTCGGGACATGTACTTACTTTATCAGACTACTATTATGTACCTAGTTTGACTAGAAATATTAAATTTGTATCTTATTTAGCCCAATATGGGTATATTTTTGTATTCAGAAAAACCAGATGTTTTGTTTATAAAAATTATTTTGAGATATGTAGTGCTGATGTTAATAATGGTCTTTATATTTTGAATATAAATCAATCTCAAACATATAACATGACAAATAAAAGGCTTAAATTAAGTAACAAAGAAGAGAACTTATATGTGGCATTGTCGTCTGTGACATATTGACAAGACTCGTATATCCACACTTTTGAAGAGTGGGTACTTGGACGGATTTGATCCAAATTCATATGATGTCTATGAATCTTGTTTATTAGGCAAAATGCCTAAAACACCTTTTAGCGGTAAAGTTGCACGTGCCTCCGAAATGTTAGCCCTCGTTCATAGTGACATAGGTGGGCCCATGTCTAGCCAGGCTAGAGGTGGATATGAATACTTCGTAACCTTTATGGATGATGCATCGCGTTATGGTTATGTGTATCTTATGAGACACAAGTCGGAAACCTTTGAGAAATTCAAAGACTTTCGACACGATGTAGAAAAATAGACCGGTAAAAGTATTAAAACATTATGGTCGGACCGTGGTGGAGAATACTTAAGTAATGAGTTTCCCGGTTACTTGAAAAGGTATGGTATTCTTTCACAGTGGACTCCTCCCGGAACATCTCAATTAGACGGTGTGTCCGAACGGAGAAACCGAACTTTGTTGGACATGGTAAGGTCTATGATGAGTCGCACTGAGCTACCATTTCCTTCTGGGGATATGAATTTGAACAGTACAATACATATTTTGAATAAGGTTCCATCAAAGTCTGTTCAACTGACTCCATATGAAATATGGACAGGAAAGAAATCGGGTTTCTCATTCTTGAAGATTTGGAGATGCTGGGCATGCGTTAAACGTTTGGATGGTACCAAACTAGAACCTAAATCGGATAAGTGCTTATTTGTAGGTTATCCTAAGGAAACCAAAGGATATTACTTCTACCACCCACAAGAGAACAAGATATTTATTGCTCTACATACAGTTTTCTAGAAAATGAATTCCTAAATACAGTGGTAAATGAGAGGAAAGTTGAACTCGATGAAAATCAGAGTGATACTGTTTCTGGCACTGATTCTCAAACGGAACACGAATAGTTCATCAGGGATGAAATTGTACCACAATCTTCTAATACACAAGAACCGCGTAGATTTGAGAGAGTTAGAAAACAACCTGAGAGGTATGGGTTTCTGATCTCACCTCATGTGGATATTAATCTTATTGAGGATAACTATCCGGCTACGTATGAGGAAGCGATACAAGGTATCGACTCCGCTTTATGGCAAGATTCCATGAAGTCCGAAATGGATTCCATGTATACCAACCAAGTTTGGACACTGGTTGATGCATCAGAAGGCGTAAAGCCTATTGGTTGTAAATGGGTCTTCAAGAAAAAGACGGATATGGATGACAATGTACAAACGTACAAAACTAGGCTTGTAATGAAAGGGTATCGTCAACTACATGGTGTCGATTACCACGAAACTTTTTCACCTGTTGCCGTTAATAAATTCATTTGGATAATGCTTGATATTGCTGCATATTTCGATTACGAAATAAGGCAGATGAACGTCAAAACCGCTTTCCTTAACGGAAACCTTTTGGAGGATGTTTATATGTAACAGCCTGACAGTTTTGTCGTACCAAAACATGCAAACAAGGTTTTCAAGTTAAATCGATCCATTTATAGATTGAAGCAAGCATCACGTTCTTGGAACCAACGTTTTGATGAGATCATAAAAGAATATGATTTCGTTCAAAACGAGGATGATCCTTGTGTATATAAGAAGGTTAGTGGGAGCTCACTGACATTCATTGTCCTTTACGTTGATGATGTATTGCTTATTGACAATGACATTCCCATGCTACAATCGGTGAAAGTTTGGTTTTCATTAAAATTCTCTATGAAAGATCTACTAGAAGCAGCCTTTATTCTGGGAATAAAGATCTACCGGGATAGATCTAGAAAGTTGCTTGGACTCTCCCAGAGCACATACATTGACAAAGTGTTGAAGAGATTCAACATGAATCAGTCTAAGAGGGGACTGTTGCCAGTGTCACATGGCGTCACTTTATTTAAGGACATGTGTCCTAAAACTCAAGATGAGAGAGACAACATGAGTCAGATTTCGTTCACTTCTGCAGTCAGATCGATCATGTATGCCATGATATGTACTCGACCTGATGTCTCATATGCTTTGAGCATGTGTAATTGTTATCAGGTCGATCCAGGTGATGGTCACTGGGTTGCGGTTAAGAGCATCCTTAAGTATTTTAGACGAACTAAGGATGCTTTCTTAGTATATGGAAATGGAGAACTTAAGGTAACTGGGTTTACTGATGCAAGTTTCCAAACCGATAAAGACGATTGTAAGTAGCAATTCGGGTACATATTTTGTTTGAACAATGGAGCAGTGAGCTGGAAATCATCCAAGTAAGAGACTATTGTCGATTTAATAATAAAAGCGGAATATATCACTACAGCTGAAGCAGCAAAAGAGGCTGTTTGGATCCTAAATTCCTAATTGGATTAGGAGTAGTTCCGTTAGCAGTTGAGCCCGTTCCTTTGTATTGTGACAATAACGGGGATATAGTGCAGGCTAAGGAAATGCGGTATCATCAACGATCCAAGCATGTACATTGAAGTTTCTATCTTATTCGTGAGATCATACATCATGACGATGTGAAGATCGAGAAGGTCGCATCAGATGACAACATTACAAATCCGCTGACGAAGGCTATTTCTCAGTGAAAATTTGAGCGACATGTACATAGTTCAGGTGTTAGATACTTGAGTGATTGGCTATAGGCCAAGTGGGAGATTGTTGGATAATTATGACCCATAACATCACTATTTGTAAAATACATTGTGGTTTTTATACAAATTAACTATGTGACAAAGAAAATTACTATTTTATCATTTTGTTATTAGATTACTTGAATATATAAATGATAAAAATCCTTATGATTAGTTCCGGATTAATAAGATATGAAACAGTATCAATCTACGAAAGGTTTAATCATTAAATATACCTAGTCATAGTATTATTGAAACTGGACATCGATAATGCGGAATAAACTAGGATTGCACTTGTGCGTGTTATAGAAGCTTAACGGCATAGTTCTCGTATATTTAAGTATGTGATTCTCTTTCAATAGGAGAATCACAACTTTCACATAAGAGTCAGAGAAAACACTTTACCAATATTGGGAGAGATTTAAAGAAATATTAAATATTTGTCCACATCACGGGTTTGAAATATGAAGATTTGTTTTCTACTTCTACGACGGTTTAACACTCTAAAATTAGACAATTAGTGAAAATGATATGTAACTGTGAATTTAAGGACAAAAGTCCCTAATATACACTAGATTACCTTGAACACATAGCAGAGAATGCACAATAATGAGACATAGTTGGCACTTATGAGTCATCTATAAAACCACAGTTATCTGGTAGAGTCATGTTTAACCTTAAGGAATACTATGACCTTTCTGCAAAATATGCATTTATAGCTAAAAAAAATTGAGGCATTAGAAATGAGGAATAGTGACCATGTCAAGTCAATTCAAGAAGTCACATGTCATATCTGTGATTCAAATGAATATGTAATGCAAGTTTTCAAACCTTGCCAACCCTACAAGAATGTCTACATGACCAAGTCAAATCCATAAACACCTTCAAGAGCCAAATCCAAATTCATATTTTTTCAAACCTTGCCAAACCTACAAGAATGTCTACATGTCCAAGTCAATTCCATAAACACCTTCAAGAGCCAAATCCAAATTCATACTTTCAAACCTACAATTCTGGTTGGAGAAACCATCCAAACTTCAATTGGAGAAATGATAATCATGCATAACCATCACAACAACCTCCCCAAGTACACTAGAATTTTTAAAATTCTCATAATTATGCACCATACGTCCCACCGCCTAGGAAAACCCTTGAGGATACATGGCATGAATTCATTGAGAAACAGAAAGCTAACAATAACCAAAATGTGCAAACATTGAGTCATCTGAAAGATATATTTGCCAAAATCGCATCTGCATTGACCATTTATGAGAAAATAAAGTTTTCTGCATCACCACAACCAAACCCCAAGAGTCATCAAAATCCTAACAAGGGTAGTTCTGATAGTCAACACATAGATCATGTTAAATTTATTATTACTTTTCGTAGTGGTAAAGTCATCCACATACTTATTCTTGAACCTCATGAAGTTGAAAAAGAACAAGCTTTAGAGGGTAAGGAATGGGTTGATGAGCCATTATCTATCGTTGATGATAATGATTTTCACATGCACCTCAATTTCCTCAAGCATTGAAAACAAAGAAATTGAATCATTCCTCATAAATATATGAAATATTCAAACAAGTGAAAGTCAATATTCTTTTATTAGATGCCATCAAACAGATACCATCTTATGTCAAATTTCTGAAAAATTTATGCACCGTTAAAAAAAATCATGTAAGGAAAAAAACATTTTTAGCTGAACATGTAAGTTTCATTCTCTCAACCGATAATGCATTAAAATATAAAGACTCTGATTGTCCAACTATTTTATGCATTATTGGAAATCATAAAATTGAACATACATTACTTGTTCTTGAAGCTAGTGTTAATTTGCTTCCATTTTCGGTTTACAAACAACTTAATATTGGTGAGTTAAAACCAACTTCAACTGCTCTTTTACTTACCAATGAATTAGTCAAGGTACCGAAACGAATAATGGAATACGTATTATTACTAGTTGATAAATTCATATATCATGTGGATTTTATTGTCTTGGAAACACAACATGTAGTAGACAGTTATAAGCCAATTTTTGTTATACTTGGTCATCCATTTTTAGCAACAGCTAATGCCTTAATTAATTACAGGAATTGAATCATGAATTTATCCTTTTGAAATATGGCATTGGAGCTTAATATTTTTAACATGTGCAAACAACCATGCGATGAGAACAGTGAAAATGATAGTATCGAACTAATTGAACCAATTTTGAAAGAACATATTCATGGGAATTTATCTGACCCTATGAAAATTTGTACTATTAATTTTCTTGAATCAAGTATGTAATTATATTTAGATATTTCTAATGATTTAAAACACATAGAATATTATATTATTGGCCCGACAATAAAATATGAATTCAAACACATAGAATAATAAATAATTTAAAAACAAACCCAAGAGAATAAAAAGATAAAACTTAGTTAAAGACAATGCTTAAGATCCATTACAAACCTAAATTAATGATTTAGCTTTTCATGATATTCAATATAACAAGCAATCATTGATATAAGACAAAAACTCATAAAGATAAATTAGAAAGAAAAGAGAAGAAATAATTATCACTTGCAGTTTTTGTCTTCAATCTCCAACACCTGTTGAGAACTTTGTTCTTGCCTTATTTTAGATGTTCTTCTACGCAGGCTCCAGAATTATGTTATGAGACTTTTTTTAGGTTTTGAGACGAACTTATACTTATATAGGAGGTCTGGGGTATTTTCTTGGTAAAAATAGAGTGAGATTCTATCCTCTATATTGCGACACACCTGGTTTAGCGTCACGACTCGCCCAACTGCCTCACACTGAAATTTTGCCTAATAGTGCTTCGATTTTTCCAATTTATCACTCTTGAATATCATTGAGTATTGATATGATTTTGACTTATAAAATAAACTCAAAACACATCAAAACGCTTATGAAATTCGAGATGACATACAAAACACTAAAATAAAAGGGATAATAAATATATATTTATTAACCGCTCATCACTCCTCAATAAAATTAAGAAAAAGAAAAACTCTACTGCTCAAAGAATCTTTAACCATTAAAAAAGTTTCAAGAAGCGTTGCAAGAATTAGAAATGAAAAACAAGACCCAGATGGGAAAATTGACAACAGAAGAAGATTATTGCTGAGTGGTATCAGAGGCGCCATCACCATTACTACCGACTCTTGTAAGAACTGTACGGGTTCGCTTTCAAAATATTCTTTAAATATTATTTAGTTATTAAATAAAATAATTGTATTATCAAAATTGGTTGTAAAAAAGATTTTAATTAAGATTTTTCAAATTAAATTATAGTTCTCACTCATCAATATTGAAGAGTGATTTATCTCTCTTCAACTATTATTATATAATATTTTACCTCTTTTCATTTATTATAGGGTGATAGTTGAAATTATTAATAACTAATTAAATATTAAAATAATATAATTAAAATGAGTCTTATTTAATTTATTTAAAATAATATAAATTTATTTACTTTATCTCACTTCTACTAATATATTGTATAATTTTTATATTGCATTATCATCATTACTTATAATTATTTTTATATTAAAATGATATAAAAAAAAAAGTGGGGCCCTTCAATTTGAACAAAATAATATAATCTTATTTTTATTTAAATTTTTTTTTGGAAGATATCTTATTTTTTCACTAATCAAATAAATATTTGAAAAGTGAAATTAAATGAGTTTTTTGGAATTACTATAAAGAAACAAACTATTAATGAAATGAGAAGTTGGCCAACATCTCTTTATGGGGAAAGATTTATAGACATGTCCACTAATAATTTTATAAGTATATATTAAATCTAAAATTAACCAATAATAATGGAGAGATAAATTTATTGATTAACATATACTCATTGGATGATCTCATAAAATATTTGTTGATGGTGGTTTTCAGCCCCCAAGAAGTTAGAATCCCAAAGAATGGTAAAATGGGTTTTACACATGATAGATAAAAGTCCAAGATCCTCACGAGGATGAGAAGTCAGACAGAGGTGCAGCGAGGCAACTCAGGGCAGAACTAGAGGATAGGTTGTAAAACCGACCCGACCTCATAAGAAAGTACCAGACTCGATAGC